>SKCR01045195.1:0-55310 GCA_019454045.1 Zanthoxylum bungeanum | reverse complement strand
TATGCTCATTTGACAGGTATTATGACTTACATGGAAACATACAGTCATGAGTTAAAATTGAAAAGTTTGTAATATTCCGTGCTATAGTTTAATTGGAGGAAGCATCTCTAAATAGTGATGGAGTAAAAAAAAAAAAATAAAAATAAAAAAATAAAAAAAAATTTCTGATGTACACAAATAAAGTATCCAAGATCCGGTTATAAGTCTGTAAGGGTGCTTTAACACCTAGTGCCCAAAACCAACTGGTTTGGGAGTCATGGCCAAAGCTCGCTACATGGATCGAAGATAATGCTACAAAAAAAATATATATATTTATATCTGAAGTCTGAGTAATTAAGTTCGTAAGGGTGTCTTAACACCTGGTGCCCTAAAGCCAACTGGTTTGGGAGCCACCGACCCAAAGCTCGCTACATAGATGGAAGGTATTGTATATAAATAAAAAGTCAAAATTCAGAAAAGCAAAGAAAAAAATCAGAAAAATCAGAAAAATTATTCCATTGCTACAAAAAGGTGTGAATTCTAATAGAACTTTAGGACAAAAATATTGCTCTCTTATCAACTGCACTTATGACTGTTGTGGGCAAAAATGAGTTGTTTAATATTATGTTGACTGTGTATATGAAGAAAGGAAAAAATAATCGGAGAATTTACTTATTCGGTAATTTAGAAAGAAACAAAACAACTAGTAACTTGTAGTAGAAGTTTCAACTGATTAGTTACTAACTTCTTTATTCTCTTTTCTCTTTTCTTTTTGCTTTTGTGTGCATTAGTTTTACTACATTTTTACTTTTGTAAAATGTTTGTGGGTATCATTGCTGTAACCCTCACGAGACTACACTCGTCCACTAGGGACACCAAGGGGTTTAAAGGCTTGTTGCATATGCTAAATGCAACCGTGATCCCTACGAAAATGGCTTAGTTAAATTTTATTATGTTATTTCGTTTTGTATTTTGCTCGAGGACTAGCAAAATGTTAGGTTTGGGGGTGTGATGAGTGGTATTTATATCACTATTTCCCACTCATTAATCTAATATTTTGTATAGTTTCTTGAGTTTTGTGAATGTTTTGATGTGTTTTGTGTTATTTTGTAGATAAAATAAGTTTGGAAAGCACTGGAGGTAATTTGAGGCAAAACCGGACAAAAATGCGTCAACAGGGATATTTTCGTCTCTTGTCGTCGCGACGCTGCGACTGCTGCAATGCGCGTCGCGAAGCCCAGCATGCGCCGAATCTGCTAACATGCGCCGGGTCCACAAAATCAGAATCTGAGAAAAGTTGACTTTGCTAACGTGCGCCGTGACACGTGTCACCATCACAACAGAGATGCTAAAATGCGCCGTGCCACTGTCGAAATCCTATGCTTGGACGGCCACCGCCCCACGTGTCATCCTACGTGTCGCCACATCATCGTCCACATCAGCAGCCACATCAGCAAGTCAACCGACCAGTCAACATGCCAGTCATCATCAGCCAATCACAGCGCGACACGTGTCTCAACCTCTCATTCGTCTGACGGCCGCCGCCCCACGTGTCGCCACGTTGTCTTCCACATCATCACAGAGTGACGTCACCAATGACGTCATGAATAGTGACACGTCATCAATGACGTCAGCATAATAATTGAGTTTTAGCCGCCATGACACGTGTCGCTCTAAACAGTCAGCCGCCTTGCTACGTGTCGCCTTCTCATTGTGCCACGTCGACAAAATCCGCGTCGCGACACTGAGGCTTTGGCATCGCGACGCGCGAACAGTGACCCAAACAGTGAATTTTTTTTGCTATAAATAGGACCGCGAATTTTAAGTTTTCATTACAACCTTTCTCACTCCTTCTATGTTAATTAGGGAGTTTCTCTCCTCTCTAAATTTTCGTTTTTATTTTTTACTTTTTACTTTTGTAATAATTTTAATTACTGTTTGTAGTAATAATAATTTACTTTCTTTATTTTACAAGTTTTTCTATTCACTATGCGGAGGTAACTTCCCTATGCTAAGGTGAAAGGTAATTATTTTACTATTGCTATTTAGATTAATCTCCCTTCAAAATAATATATTTACTATTTAAATTCTGATTATCGGAACCGCTATATTGGTCGGTTGGTAAATTTTTTTCTGTTGGTTTGAACCTGATTAATAAAGGAATACGCTATAATTGGTCGGGGTGTGTAATTTAATTTTTGGGTAACCTACCTCCAACCGCCTTTATGGCTGGATTATGGACAAATTACCCCCGCCTATATGGCTGGTTGGACTTAATTGACTTAATCAGGATACCGCCATTGGTCGGTTGATTAAATAATTTCATAAGTTTATATATTATTTTATTGGGAGATATCTAAATATAGTATTATTAAAGTAATTCTTTTACCTTAGCATTTTATTTCATTTGTAATTTTCTTTTCAGCCTTTCATTATCGCAATTACTTTTCAGCAGTTATGTCTTTTATTTTCAAGTTTTTATCAGCCCTATCTATGTGTCATAACTAAGTTAATATCTAGGGTTGTGATGAAATTCAATGTCACAGGTTTATAAGGGTTAGATTATAATTGGGTAATATAAAGATTTATTTATTGAGTCTTAATCTTAATGCTCTTTAATTAACTGGTCATTAATTAAATTGACTAGGTAAAACTAAAAATGAACTAGACTATGGGATTTTAAGTTTAGACCTTAGAATCAACAGCCCACGATCTTCCTTAAGGATAGATAACCCTTTCAATAGATTTCCTTACAGGATCGGAATATACCTGTCGGGCGAGGGTAGCCATAATTGGAACTTATCTTAATGATCTAGGTAATTTGGTTGACATAGGCATATGGTTCAATTGGATATACTAGGTATTTGTATTGACCATCGGAAGAGGCTTTTACATAAATTGGTGTTCCAGGTTAATAAATCAATATATTACCCAATTATAAAATAACCACTTTATCTTTTATATAATATTGGAATAATCACAACCCTAGATAGTTTTAATATTGAATTTTTTCTCAAAATATCTTTTCAATCAATTTTAGTTACTTGTCTTTAAATTTAGAATCGTCGCTATTTCAAATCAATTAACCACCTGTTAGATACTAGTAATCCTTAACCTCATAAAACTTAATAACCTTAGGTATTAAGTCCTCGTGGGATCGATACTTTTTATACTACTGAACGCTACGTGCCCTTTGCGTTATACGTGTGTGTTTACGTCGGTCAGTGACGATAGACGTATTTGATGGTATAAAAGTTTAATCGTTATAAGAGTACGTATGTAAGTTTATAGTTAGACATGGATCTTCTGGATATAATGATTGTTATGTCATATGTGTGCTATGTGGTCGGCCATACAAGTTGTATGTGCGATGGGATATGTATGGATGTAAACTTTTGATTGATGTCGTTTACATATATGATGTAGAATGACATGATGTGAAATGAATGAGTTCCATTTTGTATTATGGATGAAATAGATAGTATGAGATTCGTATTAATTTTCCATTTTAATATTGTGTTACATGTAAAGAACATGTGTTATGTTCTTTGTTTCAGATGATGTATTCGATTGATTGCGTAGAGTTCGTGTTCGGCTTTTCTCTTCTGTTGATAAATGAGCTTGGAAACAGTTTGAGAGTGTTCTTATGAATGGATTGATTTGAAATGACAAGTTTGGCTTGATTTAGCATGAAATGTTTGATTCGATGTGTTCTGCTTCGAAATAGCATGACTCGTATTGATGTATGGAATATGTAACTTTTGAAGGTGTTAGAAAGGTGACTTCTAATACAGACACGATGGTAAAGTACGTATGATTGGTTCCGAAAGATCAGATATAAAGACGGAGAAATTCGAGGACGAAATTTTTTATAAGGATGGGAGGATGTAATATCCCGGGTTTTTCGTATCAGTGCGAGAAAGTTTCGAATTAAAGTTAAGGATTTCGAACGTGATGGTACTTGAAAATCATGGTTTATGTGTTGGAGAATAGGTGGGAATAATTTTTTTAAGTGAAGTTTCGTCGCGTTGGAAAACGCGTGGTTTCGAGAGCCGGTTACGCGATTTCCGTTTTCTCATCGTTCTCTAACGAGTAAAAGATTCTTGTTTCGGCCATAAATTTGCAAACAAACTTCGATCGAGCTGATTCTTGAACCAACGGACTCGTTTTCCCCAGACGAACAACTTTCGTGTTGAACACTTTTCGAGAATCGCATCATAAGGGCTCAGAATTTGCGATTTTCCAGAATGTTCCAGAATAGGGGCTGATCAGTAATTTTCGCAGGGGCTTATTTGATATTTTCCTGGACAGTATATAAAGCCCTCAAGTTTTCATAAATCATAATTTTGGCAAAAAACAAAACCCAATCCCTCTTTACCCCCCCCTCGATCCTTCACGCATTTGAGGGTGTGTAGGTCGTGTCGGCGGCCTGCCGACCACCGCCGGAAGGCGCGACCACCCAGACCTGCAGACCCGGCCACTGTGCAGCTGAAGGTGGCCGGCGACGGGGCTGAATCGCCGGCGACAGTGAGAAATGAGGGAGAGAAGTCGCTCACGTGAGAAGGTCGATCCCGGCTCGTCGGGTCGTTTCACGAGCCGTGCCACCTACCAAATCGAAGCCCTCGACGAGTACTACGAGTGTGTGGAGTCGATTTCACCGAACAACGGCCAATTGCATGCGAAACGAGGATGAAAGCCGCGGTGGAAATTAAACCCATGTTGAACAGTAGCTCCGATCGAAATTCTGATCAGACTAGTGCGCTCGTATGGCCGTTGGGAGTCCGAATATGGCCTCAGACTTTCGGTACGACTCTCCGTTTAGAATTTGGTATTTCAAAGTGTATTGATTTATATTCGGATGTTTCCAGTAGTTTCGTAGTGTAACGAATTTGCATGAAATGAATTGGATATGTCTTAATATGTTAAAACGATAAATGTGGTAGACTCCGGGAGAAACGGATTAGATTTGCTCGATCCGATATAATATGTAAGTTTTGGGAAAAGTGAGTTTTTCCGTATAAGATGTATTTTGGTTTTGATAATAGTTATGAGTTATTTTTGATATTACGAACATGTTTGGATAAATCCGGGATGGTTCGGAGGGTTCGAGACCTTTCCGTAGCGTTTGTGGAAACTTTTTCGGAAGATTTTCTAAGAACGCGTAAATCGGGAATTTAAGTGAACTAGTGGCTTGGAATAGATTGTAGTGATGTTCTACTAAGATTACTGAAACTGAATGCATTGAAATCGGAGTTGATTTGATCATTTTGAAGAGATTCTGAATTTTATAGTAGTTTGGTCGAGAACTTCGTAAGTCGTGTGTCTGACGGCTTTTCGTCATTTATTTTGACAGACTTGACTAGATCTTCGGCGCTCGCGAAGCCAGGTAAGTAACTCATGCGATGAGAGCTTAATGTGTGATTTCGTATCTTGATTTTTTACATATATACATGTATAGATGATTAATATGTTAGGTAAAACAGAAGATAGTTAAGAAGTGGTTGAGAATCAGTTCAAGGTTATGTGTAGCTAATGAAACGATCATCGCAGGTATGGATTTTGTTATTATCATAATATGAAGAAGAGGTTTAATGATATTAATGTCTATGCGTATGTATGAATGTACATACAGGTATGAATCTGTAACGATATGAATTGTGTTGAATAAATATGAAATGTATAAATACATGAGTATGTATTCGTATATGCATATGGTACTAAGATACGTATAGGTTGGATATGTTCAGTTGATAAAGATGTTATATCAGATGTTCCCAGATAGAGATCCCGAATTATGTTTGATCGATAAAGGAAAAGCTATGAAATTATTGAAGGCATGACATTTGAATTGGGTAACAAGAGGTGTATTCATATGTTTGAAACATATGTTTGTACGTGAGTGTTTGAGTCGTGTTTTGGAATGTTTGTTATGAATGTGCTTATGTATGAAAAGTCGTGTGACAAACTTGGTGTGCCATGATATGTATGTATTGCTTGATTGTATGCTTGTGATGTATTGGTTGTTAAGTTTGCGTCATGATTAGTTGTATGATGACTGTGTTTATGTACGTGTTTGATGGAGCTCGTTGATTATTGGATAACGAATGCTTATGTGAAATTAATTAATGAATTTGGAAACTAATTGTGTGCTAGATGTTATAAAGTGCGTTTGTTAAGTTGTATTGGTATGCATGTATATGTATAAGAACTTTAGAATCATTTTTAGCAGTATATAAGAGAGGTGTGATAAGGTATGTGTAAATTGTATATGAATCTCGATTGTTAAGTCATTGTAGTAATGTTGTAATTAAAGGAAGTTAAGAAAGGCTTGATTTGGTATTGAGAAAAGTTTATTTAACATAGCGATTTGATGATATTTCAAAGTTAGACTATTGTGATAAAAGTTAGATATATACGATTTTCTTTGTATACTTTAGGCGTTAGCTATTAGATTAGCACATATGTTAATATGAAAATGTGAAACTTTGATAAGAGTTGAGATAAAGAATAATACAATTAATAAATCGAATTTGAAGTAACTTAGTAAATCTGATAAACCGGCTTGATATATTTGACCTGTTTGTTGTCATAAATGTTTGACTTGTTTGTTGTATTACTAGCAGGGTTACTTACTGAGTTTTAAAACTCATACCAAACCAGTTTGCCAGTTTTGCAGGGTTGACTTGTAGATTGGTCAATCATATCGGCTTTGGAAGTCTCTCGAGACGTGGATTACCCAAGCGGCAGTCACCCTCGCAAGTGTCTTGGGAAATGTTTTAGAAGATTAGGATATTTGTATTTATTGTTTTATTTTATCATACTGAGCACGTGGTTTGTATTATTAAATTAAAGTTTTTTGATTGCATGTGACGTTGTGGGCAGGGCCCTTGAGTGTTGATAGATGTGTGGGCACAGAGCCTTAGGTTGTGTTTTTGATGAGTTTTATTTGCCTGAGGTCCTTTTATTGGTTTGATATTTTCTTGGATTGCCTTTGATGCTGGACGTGATCCAGGTTATCCAGTTTTTAGGACAATCATGCCGAATTTTTTCAGTTGATTTCAGAGGCTTATGGAGATGGGTCAATCCTGTCTCCTGCCGGGTAGCATCCTGCCTCTGGCGGGGTGTTACAGTGTGAATGCATGTGTCACGAATGTAAGTTATCATAAGGCTATCAGAATTGAAGAAAGATGTTCAAATTGATGAAGGTTGTTTGACTTACTGATTTGATGATATTTAAAGATTGCTTCGTCGTTATAAAGTATAAGTATTTGACTTCATGTTTTATGTGATTCAAATGGATTCGATGTTAGATAATGTACTCGTTACATTCGAATTTTTACCTTGTGTGCTTTGGATGTTTGACTTTTAGATTGTCACATATGTAATATATAGATATGAGAATTTGGCATGTGTAAAGTATAAAAGATAATAAAAAGTTGATAATTCTGAACTCTTTAACTTAGTAATTCTGGAAATTTCTGATGTGTTTGACTTGTATGTTTTGTTTGTAATACGAACGCGGTTACTTACTGAGTTTTTAAAACTCACACCATACCAGTTTGCTAGTTTTGCAAGTTGGCTACTGAATGGGTCAGCCACCTCAACTTTGGAAGTCATGCTCGAGATGCGGATCACCCAAGTTGCAGTCACCCTCACAAGTGTCATGGGAAAAGTCTTAGAGGTTTAGGATTTATGATTATTATGTTATTGGTAATGTTGAGCACGCTGTTTGTATTTATTAAGTGAGATTTTTGATTGCATATGATAATGTGGGCACAAAGCCCTTTAGTGTTAATTTTGAGTTTAATATGGTGTGTGTGGACCCGAGGTCCTTTTATATTTGTGATGTTTATTACATATTCTATTCTGATGCCGGACTTTATTCCAGGTTGTCCAGTTTTAGGATACATTATGTCCATTTTTCGGTAAATTTATAGGGCTATGGATATGTATTAATCTTGGCTCCTACTGGTAGCATCCTGCCTTTAACGGGGTGTTACATGTAGATTCTAGAAAATCAACATTCGGTCAGTATTCACCCTAGATGGTGGGCTAATATTGTGAGAAGTTTAGAACAATCTTGTATTGTTGACTCTACTAAGTAGATAATGAATGAGTCTCGCTCCAAAAATTATTGGGAGATCTGAGAATGGTTTTAGATATGGATAAATCATTCACACTTTATTGCGATAATAATGGTGCAGTGACGAACTCCAAGAACAAAAACCAATAAAAAAATGGAAGCTTATAGAGACGAAATATCATCTTATCAAGGAGATAATGTAGATGAGAGATATTCCTCACCAAAGATAGCATCTACAGAGAACTTGGCTAATCTATTTAGAAAAACTTGATGATAAAGTTATTAAAGGTCGCCTAGAGGGTTTAGGAGTATGTGACATGTCACATTTTATATGTGCAAGTGAGAGATTATTGAGATATATGTTCTAGAGCTTCATATAATATGTAAACAGAACTATTTATTAAATAAAAGATGCATTATTCATTCATCCAATTATTTTGATTTAAATCATATATTATGAATTATCTTGTATATCCTTGATTACTTATATACATTCAGGCTTAGTGTATGAGTGTTATATACAAGAGGATTTAAGTCTGCAATTTGTAATCGAAATAGTCCATAAAGAGCAAATAAAGCGGGTATTTTATTTTTGGTTTATCATAGTTATGGTCTATTCTATAAATGTATGACGACCTTGATATGAGATCATTCATGTGGTGACATGAGAATGATAACACCTTATATGATGTGATTATATAGGACTGGACCCAGACACAAATGAATTTCTTATAATATCCGATAAATAAAGAAATTTATTTCAGTCTACTAGATGGTCATATATGGAATGAATTGAATCTTGAGTGTACTATTAACTCCTGCCTGGCAGGCTATGTCATTTTATTTACAAAGGTGAGGTTGTGAAGAAATCTCAACCAATAGCTACTTACTTTGGGACATGGTTTGGTGTGTAGCTACTAACGTTTTACATATTATGGAGTCCACTCCTTCTTGCGAGAAGTAAAAGAGTATCTTCCTTAAGGGTTGATTCAGTACTTAAACAGTTAGAGTGCTCAAGTCTTTCTATTACGAATAGAAAGATTAATATTCATAATAGTTATGAATAAATCATTCATTAGAGAATCAATAGTACTGACGGTAAAAATAATTATAGGGTATAACATATATTTTGACCCAATTCTAATTATGAGATACTTGTGGAGGATCAATTTGTATGTAATGACTATATCCATAGACACCAACTTAGTTAAGCTTATATAACATATCTAGAACGACGAGAGTGCACCTTTTGATTTTTAGTGGAATAACCTAGAGTTAATAATTTAGAATTTTAGTTAATAATTTAGAATATTTAATTAAAGAGCTTTAATTTATATTATAGGATTATTAGAACTCATAATTGTGGGTCCATTTGGTTACCATGCTAGCTTGATATACTATAGCAAATTATATATAATTAGATAGTTCAATTATAAACTCACATGCATTATAATTATTTATATAATTAATCATTAAAGTCACATTCGAAACTTAAATTATTTTTAATATAATATTTTGTTTTAAAAAAATAAATGATTATGAGATAATCATTTAATGATATTAAGGTTTTATAATTATATTAAATATAATTTTAATATAATATTTGGAATGAATGAATTTGAAATTTATTTTAAAACTCATTATTTCAACATTGGATGTTATAACTTTTTATGGTCACATGTTTAATGTCTTTATTAAGTTATTAACAGAAACTTAAATTTTTGTTACAAAATGAAGGCTTGGCCACTTTTTTTATTACAAAAATCAGTCATTTTCTCTATAAATAGAGCACTATTCAACATCCCCCTCAAAAGGCTAAAAACGTGAATAGACTAGAAATTCTTCCCATATTTCTTCATCTCTCAATACCATTCTTGAAGGTTGAGGTGATAATCTCAAGCTCATTCCTCAAGTGGGTAAGCTTCTAACTCTTTTTCTTTCAATATTTGTCTGTTTGGGCAAAGGAACTAGAGCCCTAAATTCGCACTTTATATGCCGTAGAGTTTGAAGTGGCTCAATTAACTTTGAAAGTGTTGTTAGCATGCATTTCGGAAGTGTCTTGATAGTAATAACATAGAATTGAGTCTTTATGTGTATGAATGAGTTGGGGAAATTGCATGTTGAGATTTGATGATATTTGAATAAATGATGTTGTGTTTATGATTGAGTTTGGCTCTTGCTTATGGATATTGAAGTTAGAGAATTGTCTATGTAAATGTGTGTTAGTGTGATGATGGGGATTGCATTGAGCATTGTTATTGGAAGAGTTGGCCCTGAAATTGGGCTAGCGTCGTGATGCTAGACCCCCAGCATCGCGACGCGTAGTAAATAGAAGCACTTAGCTTCGTTTCTATTTGAGTGGGCATCGTGTGTTAGTGTTCCTAGAACATGCCAAGGATCTAATAAGCATGAAAACATGTTCACAAATTCAAAATAAGTTGCGGAATTACTTACATTGAATGGATTTGAGCTTTTAAAATTTTGAGAAGAAGATCGAAGATCCAAGATGCTTCCTTTGTTGATTCCAAGCTTTAAGTTGAAGATTCAAACTCTTGAAGTAGTTTCCCTATCACCTTAGTTGATTTCTCCAAGTGCTAGCTAACTTGATTTTGCCACAAAATCAAAGAGAATGAGAAGCATGCTCACGCCCAATTGGCAGAGGATTTTAGGTTTCCTACTTGTTCAAGTGTTGTGTTGAGTGAAGAGAGAGAGAAGGCCTTTTGGTTTTGTTA
This sequence comes from Zanthoxylum bungeanum, assembly GCA_019454045.1. Taxonomy (NCBI): domain Eukaryota; kingdom Viridiplantae; phylum Streptophyta; class Magnoliopsida; order Sapindales; family Rutaceae; genus Zanthoxylum; species Zanthoxylum bungeanum. The sequence continues at coordinate 44,516 of SKCR01045195.1, read as the reverse complement.
AAGGGTTTTACCCTTTTACCCAAAACCATGTAGTTGGGGTAATTTGGTTTCACCTAAGGTTGGAAAGTAAGTGGTTTTGGCATAAATGCCAACTACCCTCCCAACTACCACATTAAAGTGGGTCCCACATTTGAATTCAAAATTCAAATATCTCTACGAACATTTGCCGCGGCTCGGTTCCGTTTAATCTAATTAAACGAACTTTCATCGCTAAATAATTAAATCTAATTTAATTAAATAACGATGCCTCGCAAATATATTACGAATGTCGTCTACGAATTAATTCTAAATTAATTCGCTCGTTCGCATTAAAGTCCAACTTTAATTTCGTAATGAAATCCAATTCATATTAATATATCCGATATATTAATTTTAGCCCATACGAATAAATTAAATAGAAAAATCAAATTTAACAATTAAATTTATTCTACCGATTAATTCCAAATTAATCGCGTTCTCTCTCTTCCGAACACATTTAATCCCAGATTAAATAATACCTCAATTAATCCTAGATTAATTTTCTCCATCTTAATTAATCCCAGATTAATTATCTCTCATAATTAATCCCAGATTAATTCTAATTAAATCAACTGTCATCGGTGAATCTTTGGGAAGCGACCCAAGAGATCCCTGGATATGTTGGCAGTAAATACGGTCATCGGATTATCCGAATACGTGCGTACCTCGTACCACGTGCTTACCGATTTACAAGACATGGTTGGCTTCTAGCAAAGCACCGTGCCTACCCAATTCTCCAGAAATATTCTTACTGGAATATATAATCTATGTCAGGCGTAGTATACGTAGTATAGCGTATTGCGATCCAGTATCGGATTGTCACGTGCTAGGCCTGGGGCTGGAGTCGTGTCTGCCCCGTACGAAGCACATGTCGGATGTCTGGTAACTAGTCTCTATTATCGGATATACATGACCTAGTCATAATATCCCGATGACTGCAGTACTTAAGAGCACTAGTATCGTATCCTACGTGACATCATCTCCACTATGACTGGAGTGACACTTCCATCTTGACATCACACCCAATACTCTACGATTCTCAATATACCCAGCATTGGCGTACACAGAACCGGTTAAAGCCCTGGACGACCAAAACTAAAGCATACCGATTGTCGCAAGTATTAGCGATGCAAGTCTCAGGTTAAGACCAAATACACCTACCCTGATTTCGGACATCCATAGACACATAGTCATACTACCAATGGAATTCCGAGGGGTCTATCCAGAGCGAAGCTGTTTTCCGTACCATCGGTAAAACACAACCTCATATTACACTTGCATGAGTATCCTATACCCAAATATATGAGAACTATGCCGTTATGATCTCACATAACACGCACAAGTGTAATACTAGTTTATTCCGCATTATCGATGTCCAGTCTTGATAATACTACGACTAGGGATATTTAATGATTAATCCTTCGTGGACTGATACTGTCTCATATCATCTCAATCCAGGAACTAATCATAGGGACCTCCTATCATTTATACATCTAGGTGATCTAATCACAAATGATTAGAGTGCAATCTCTTTGTCATATAGTTAATTTGTACAACAACACCATGATCTGTACAAATAGTGACGCTATGGGTCATAATTGTCCAACAATCTCCCACTTGGCCTATAGCCAGTCACTCGAGTGTTTTACACCCGAACTATGTACGGTTCGCTCAAATTGCTGAGGAAAGGCTTTCGTCTGCGGATTTGTATGATTATCGTCTGATGCGATTTATTCGATCATCGCATCGCCACGATGTATGATCCGAACGAATCAGATGAATAGTTGAAGTATATATCTGGATCGTTGATGAGACCATTAATTCTTTAACCTAGAACACTAAATTATGTGTAAGCCTCTGTCGATGGTCAGACACAAATATCCAGTTTAACCCAATTGAACCATATGCTATGTCAACCAAATTATCTGGATTCATTAAGTTTAAGTTCCAATTATGGCTACCCCCGCCCGACAGGTATATTCCTATCCTGTAAGGAAATCTATTAAAGGGTTATCTATCCTCAAAGAAGATCGTGGGCTATTAAGTCTAAGGTCTTAAACCTAAAATCCCTATGTCTAGTTCATTTTAGATTTACTAGTTCAATTTTATTAATGGCCAGTTAATAAAAAGCATTAGGTTTAAGACTCAATAAATAAACCTTTATATTACCCAAACTATAATTTAACCCCTTATAAACCGGTGGTGATTGGATTTCATCACAACCCCAGATAACTGGCTTAGTTACGACACATATTTACAGGTAGTAAAAACTTAAATAAAATAAAAGACATAAAGTAAAATACTAAAAATTAAATACTGAAAAGTAAATTGCTGAAAAGTAAAATGCTGAAAAGTAAAATGCTGAAATTAAATACAGAAAATTAAATGCTGAAAAGTAAATAAAGTAAAAGTACAATAAAAGAAAATGCTGAGGTAAAAGGATCCGCTTTTATTACTTCTATTTTAGATATCTCCCTTAATATAATATATTAACTTTGCATGATAATTACCAACCAGCCATATAGGCGGTATCTAGATTAAGTCAAATTAATAATTAATTACCAACCGACCAATCAGGCGGTATCCGGTTTAGTCAGGTTAAAACCAATTTAAATAATTACCAACCGACCAATATGGCGGTATCCTCGTTAAGTCAGGTTGTAACTAGTTTATATTTTATAATTAAGGGAGATTAATCTAAATATTAGTCATAAATGTTTTACCTTTTACCCCAGCAAAGGGGAGTTACCTCCTCATTACTGAAAAGTAAAAATTGAAAATTAAAGAAAGAAAAGTACTGTGCGTAAAAGTAAATTGCGGAAAGTAAAAACTGAAAAGTAAAGAAAAGAAAGTGCGAAAGCGGGGAAATTAAATACTGAAAGCTATAAATAAACAAACAAGATACAATCTTCTTAGTATTCTTAAGGAATTCCTTAGAAGAAAGTATGAATTTTACAAATGAAATGGCTTGGAATTTATAGGCAAAATTTTGCCTCCATCAAATCATCCACCAAATCAATTATTAATTGCTCCACTAATTGCTCCACTAATTGCTCCACCAAATCCATTATTAATTGATCCACTAATCTCTTATCATGTTTGGTGATGATTTGATAATTTTTATTATTATTTATTAATTTATTTTTTCTTTGAAAATGATTGAAAGTGACTTTAATAATTACACACTACACACTTCTGGATGGTTCATCAATTTCGGTTGAGTGACAACAGACTTAGAACGATCGAGCCAATCACCAGAACGAAAACGTGCGATGCAGTTATCTTCACTACCAAAGCAGTTGAGCGGTTGTTCCTCCACGATCAGGCAGTTAAGGCACACGAACCAGCAGTTACAAGCACTACTCAGAACTGCAGAAAATGATGGCGGAACTGCTTAAATCGGTTATCAAGCGGCACTATAAAAGCTCGCTTATCCCAAGAGGAAAAAAGAGAGGAAAAAAAGAAGACTCAATCGAGCATATTTTATCTTTTTATTTCTTAGCTTGTAACCTAGAACTGTAACTTGTGTGCTTGTGCCCCTTGGAGGCTTATTCACTTGATTCATTACACCCCTTACGGGGACTTTGTCTCATGAGGTTTGAACCTTACACGCTCTTTTTCCTGCACGCGTAAAACCTGCGCAAATAGTTTTTGGTGACCACAGTGGGAGAATTGGTGTAACAAAGTGGAGATGCCTCCGAAAAGAAACACTCAGATTGGCTCAACCGCGGAGGAAGGTGGACTGGAGCAAACCAACCAGCCCAACGTTCCAGCCATAGTGGGTCAGTTCGAGGGTCTAGCAGATGTCAGCCGGTACGAACCAATGAGGGAGCTCATCCCTAATGCGATGCGCGCATTGATTGGCGAATTCACACAGGATGTCGTCGAACAGGTCAGGCTCCAAAATGCTCATGTTGTGGACAAATTCGTATCGACTAGTAACTTGCACTATGAAAATATGGCCAAACACTTAAGCTCAATGACCTAATTGGTGGCCAAATGTATAAGCGGCGAAACAGCGCTGCCGTCGACCACGCCTCTCCCTACAGTAGGCGGTCAGGAAGCTGGTCCTAGTGGTGTTCCCCTGCAAGGAACCAATACCTCTATGGTTCCCAGAGGAGGGACGAGCCCTGAAGGGCACGACCCACAATTAGGGCCAAACATTCACCAAGGGCCAAATATGGCTCAACATGAAATCGTGGTGCCTCAGGGTGTCCAAACTTCCCAGGGACAGAATCATGATTACGTCCCACTCCGAGAGGGCCGCAACCGCCCCTATAGCCGTGCCATTCAATGGCAACAATATGCTAAAGGAGCAAATGACCGAAATCCAGCAAAACCAATTCAGTCTAGGCATACGACCAATTCGGCCTAGATATCGGAAGCCTTACCCTGATTGGGTGATGTGGCTTATCATTGGCCGAGGAATTACAGGATACCAGATTTTTCCCTCTTTACGGGATCTGGAGAAGTTTCCACTATGGAGCACATAGGACGCTTCACCCTTCAGTGTGGGGAAGTCAATGATTTCCATAGACTAAGGTTGTTTGATGGTTAGTTATCAGGGGTGGCTTTCTCCTGGTATGTCAGCTTACCAGCCAATTCAATAGAAAGTTGGCAGCAAATGGAGCAACTGTTCCATGCGCAGTTTTATAAGGCTGAATCTGAAGTGGCCTTGGCTGATTTGGCAAATTTGAGACAATTTCCAGGGGAATGGGCCGAGACGTTTCTACAACGATTTAAGGTAGCCCGAGGCCGATCTTACGTGCCTTTGCCCGAAAAGGAGTTCGTAAGAATCGCTCAAGGATGCCTGAATCTCGATTTGAAGAAGAAGTTCCAGGATCGTGAGTTTTGGGACCTTCCCCAACTCACTACCAGTGTGGTGCGCTATGAGCAATTATTACGAGAAGAGGAGCAGATGAAAAATTCGAGCAAATGGACGTATTACAGAAACATTGACTAGGAGATGGGCGAAGTGAACGCCGACTCGGCCGATCTATGTTTGGCCGAATGGTGAAAGGGAAACCCTACATCTGTAAAACGTGAGCAGAACCCCAAACTAATGAGACGAGCGATAAAAAGAGCAGGAGATTCTCATTCGACATTACTAAAGTCGAAGCTATATGTTGGCCGATAAAATCCCCGCAGGGCAAATTCGTCCCAGAACGAGAAGAGGTGCGAAAAGAAGAGGACAATAGGCGAAGAGTGACAACAGACTTAGAACGATCGAGCCAATCACCAGAACGAAAACGTGCGATGCAGTTATCTTCACTACCAAAGAAGTTGAGCGGTTGTTCCTCCACGATCAGGCAGTTAAGGCACACGACCCAGCAATTAAAGCACTACTTAGAACTGCAGAAAAAGATGCGTAAAACTGGAATTTCCAAAACTGCACTTCGTCAAAACGCCCTTTCAAGTTTCCAATCTCCAAAATTAAAATATCAAGTCCAATAATTGCCCTTATTTGACCCATATTTCGTCTTAAATGATTTCATTAAGTCCCAATATCATTTTATCTGCAAAATAAACTAAAACACATCAAAACGTTCATCAAACCCGAGAAACTAAACAAAATATTAAGTAAAAGGGGCGGTAAATATTGATATATTTTCGGTTCATCAGCCGCATGATGCGCCGACAGAATGAGGCAAAGGTTGTCACCGGCCATAGCCTCATGCCATAGAGAAATCAAAAGACCACAAGAAGGCACATGACGAGAAAAGAAAGAATTGACCAATGGTGACGAGTACACTAAGCTTTATGGTAGGAAACAGGACGGGACCGATGATGAGGAGCCTCCCATCGTCATCCAATTCGGAAGCATGCCACCAGTCGTGGCAAATCACTACTTGTTGCCCAGAGAGTTCCGGGGAAATGATAATGTGGAAGCTGGACAGAGTGATGATATTTATGAGGGAGATGAGGCCGAATTTGCGGCACTTTCCATAACAGACGCAAATACTGCAAGCCGAGAGGCCGAAGAGGAAGAACTGACGGATATAGAAGAGGAGATTAAAGTTAGGACGGAAGCCAAGAGAAGGGGAATTTCAAAAAATAGGCTTCTGAAAGAACTATATGAGGCCGGGAATCCAGCAGTCGGAACACTGGGAGAAGACCTAGGGCAATACCCATTCCTCGTTCTGTATGAAACGCCTAAGGTAAAACGGGCTCTCACCAAGGCCGAGAAGAGAAGGTCGACCATCAATCACATCTCCTAGGAGATACCTCCCTCACTGCCACCTTCTCGGTGGGATATGGAAGAAGAGTCATCCCAAGTTAACAAAGGGGGGGATCAAGCAATGGAAATTGGCACGTCAGGGAAAGTGATTTTCCCAAAGCCACCAGCTTAGATGACAAAGCACCTAAGGCCATTATACATGAAGGCGAAGGCCAATGGCATCCCCGTATCCAAGGTACTGATTGATAATGGAGCAGCCATCAATGCAATTCCAGTTAGGATGCTAGGGCGTTTGGCCAAGTCTGAGGAGGACCTCCTCCCCACAGAAGTAGTCCTCACCAATTTTAACGAAGGAGCGACGACTGCAAAAGGAGTTATACCACTGGACTTGCAGGTGGGAAGCACTACGAAGATGGTTGTGTTTTTCGTCATCGATGGGCCAACCTCATACAATATGCTTCTGGGACGAGACTGGATACACGGCAGCCGATGCATCCCATCATCCCTCCATCAGTGCCTGGTTTTCTGGAACCAAAGGGATGAAGTAGAAATCGTACACGCCGAAAACAAACCCTTCGTCACAGACACAAACTCGGCCGAATACCATATGTATGAGGGAAACTACGGGCCAACCAGAGTCCTGAACGAAGGAGAAAGCCCAACCATCGTAGCTCAGAATGACGAGCCATGCCCCGCTGGATTGTTAAAAGACCTGTTCGCACAAACAAGACCAGCCACAATGGTCTTCGGATAACCCACATATGTCGGTATCAATGGAGCACGGCCAGAGTAAGGAGCAAGCCGCCCTTGCGGCCTCTAAGGCCAATTTAATGGCATACGTTCTGGAACAAAAAAATGAGGACGAGGCAATGGCCGCTGTTTCGGCTTTAAGAGGGAAGCTGCTGACCCACCAGATAGAGGATAAGGTGAAAGAACTGTGTGGGGTGGACTGTTTGATAGAGGGAGAAGATGCACTGGAGGACGAATACGCGCTGAACGGACGACGCAAGACAAACTTCTCAAGAGGACAAGATGCTATAGAAGAGGTAAATCTGGGGGATGAATACAATAAGCGCATAACTTATGTCAGTAAAGAATTGAGCCCCCAGGTACGCGAAAAATTGTTCTGATTACTACTAGAATACATAGATTGTTTTGCATGGGATTATAATGAGATGCCCGACCTAGATAGGGCTTTGGTGGAACATAGGCTGCCAATCCTATCAAATCACAGGCCTCATAGGCAGCCTCCACGGAGGTTCGCGCCTAATGTTTTGCCTGATATTAAAAATGAGGTCGAGCGACTGTTGGAGGCAAAATTTAATAGAACGACCATATATGTAGAATGGTTGTCCAACATCGTCCCAGTCAGGAAAAAGAATGGGAAGATAAGGATTTGTATAGACTTCAAGAACTTGAACTTAGCAACGCCAAAAGACCAATACCCAATGCCGACGGTCGATTCCCTAGTGGATTCCATGGCAGGGTATCAAGTATACTCATTTATGGATGGGTATGCGGGTTATAATCAAATTTACATTGCCGATGATGACGTACATAAGACGGCCTTTAGATGCCCAAGGTCTCTAGGATGCTACGATGATGCAGATGCCAGTAATGCGTTCGGCCTAAAGAATGCCGGTGCCACGTATCAACGAGCATGAAATCAATCTTTCATGACATGATCGGCAAATTCCTAGAAGTCTACGTTGACGATATAGTGGCTAAATCTGTAACTACAGATGAGCATTTTAGCCATCTAGCATCGGCCTTTCAACGAATGAGAAGGTTCAAGCTTAAATTGAACCCTACCAAGTGCGCCTTTGGGGTATGCGCAGGCAACTTCTTAGGTTTTCTAGTACACCAACGGGGAATCGAGATTGACACCAATAAATCTCGGGGGATTACTGAAGCCATGTTTGGACGATACAACAGCCGCGCCAATACAACGAACCACAAAAAAAGATGAAATTCACCTCGATCGTCCCTCTCAGTTCAATCGATGTAAATTTGGGGGACAATTGTTGGCCGATAAAATCCCCGCAGGGCGAATTCGTCCCAGAACGAGAAGAGGTGCGAAAAGAAGAAGGGCAATAGGCGAAGAGTGACAACAGACTTAGAACGATCGAGCCAATCACGAGAACGAAAACGTGCGATGCAGTTATCTTCACTACCAAAGCAGTTTAGCGGTTGTTCCTCCAGGATCAGACAGTTAAGAAACACGACCCCGCAGTTACAAGCACTACTCAGAACTGCAAAGAAAAAGATGGTGGAGCTGCTTAAATCGGTTATCAAGCGGCACTATAAAAGCTCGCCTATCCCAAGAGGAAAAAAGAGAGGAAAAAATGAAGGCTCAATCGAGCTATGTTATCTTTTTATTTCTTTGCTTGTAACCTAGAACTGTAACTTGTGTGCTTGTGCCCCTTGGAGGCTTATTCACTTGATTCAATACACCCATCGCTGAGACTTTGTCTCAGGAGGTTTGAACCTTACACGCTCTTTTTCCTGCACGCGTAAAACCTGCGTAAACATATATATATTGAATGAACAAAAGCTTTTTGCTCTCAGACTTTGCTTTTCTATTTTGGCGTGTGGCAATTAAATGAAAAACATATATTGGGCATTGTCTTGTCTCCAACAAAGCAGATTTGGCCGAATGGATTTTCTCTCGCAGTAAGGCCGAATGGCCTGTAAAATGAGCAATAGCTTTCTGCTTTCTTTGAGAAGGCCGAAAGCAACAAAGTAGATAGGCCGAAAGGCCTTGGCTCACCAAGCAGTGCCGATTGCTTTCCTCTCTCTCGGGCAAATTTTTTCCTCCTTGGGAGATAAAATTTGTTCCATTTGTTCTTGCTAGCACATAAGGGAGTCAAATGAAGGTGATAGGGATACTCACCCATGAGCTTGAAAGCTTCAACATCTATGAAAAGTTTTGAACTCAACCGATCAATGTAAGTCCTCCGTAACTTATTTTTGATTTTATTCAGACACGAATCACGCTTAGAGATCCCGTGGCATGTCTACGACACTAACAATGGTATCAGAGCGAGATCAAAGCTTGATTTAATTTCTTGGATTTTTGGACTTTAATTTGAGATTTTTAGCTTGGAGCTTGATTTTGCCTAAATTGATGATTTGGTTGAGTTTATATGATGTTGAATTAGATTTGTATATCATTGGATTTGTGATAAATTGATTAGATCAAAAATCTCAAAAATCCATACTTGGCCGAAATTTACCCTAGGAAGCTCATGGTTAATTTTTTGAATTAAACAATTGGATATGTTGATTCACATGAAATTGAATATTAATTGTTGATTTAATTAGATTGAAATCAGAATTGGATTTTAATTTCATGTATTGTCGTGAGATGTGAAGCATGTTATAGAATTGATTTTGCCCCAATTTTGTGTTGGACATGAATGTGGGAATTAGGCATGATTAATTAGATTAAATTAATGTTTTGGAAACATTAGGTTAATTAATTAATTATGGTGATTGCACTTTAATTGAATTAATATATAATTTGGAATATTGTATTAATTTAATTGTTGTATTTGGGCTAATGGACTTGGTTGAGCCAAATTTTAGTCTTGGATTTTATTTGGGCCTAAACCATTTCAATAAAGTCCAAAATATAACTATTGGGCCTTTAGTAATTTAATTGGTCCTAATGGGCCAAAATTGATTCTATGGCATATGGTGATTCCTATTGGGCCTAGGTATTATGGGTTAGATCCATTTTGGCCAAAAGTCTAAGCCTAAAGAATTAATTAAAAGCCTATTGGACTTTAATTAAATAGTATTTGATACTAATTGGGCCTTTGAGACCCATTAAGATTGGATTTGGAATCCAAGTCTTTAAGGCACATAAATAAGTGTAATTATTTAATTTGGAATTAAATATGAATTAGTATTGGATACAATTTAAATTGGATTTAAAATTGTAGTTCGATATAATTCAAGAATACTTACTTTGAGTATTTATTCTTAAACGAGTTTGACTCGCGCAAATCAAATCGTTGTATGAACATTGGATGGTCATTAATCAAAGATTAATTAATTGGATTAGATTGATTGAATAACATGATTTGTGTGAATACTTGGATGTATGTATGAATAATGTATATCAGATGGATATTAGAAGGGTGAGGGCAATTTTGGAAATTGTTGTAAGAAATTTAGAATTTATTAAATTGGACCTGCGTGTCCAGCCTATTTCCTCTTTTTGTAGGGGTTTTATTGCGGAAATCCGGTAACGCAGTGAAATAGTGGAAAATCAAAATTTTCCGATTTCAAAACTTTTTCTCGCATTAATAAAACAAACTAATTTATTTTATTATCCAATAATCAAATTATGAAATATAACACTATAAATCAAATTTATGTGAATTTACCGAATTACCCTTAAACAAAGCATTTTGTTTATTTTAATCCGAAATTGTTCAAAACGACTTTGGATGATTCTAAATCATTACATATATGAATTTAACATGTTATACATATTGAAATTCAAATTGCAACATAAATTGCCAAAAATAAACCCCAAAGCCGAGAGGCTCAATGAAGCATATTAATGTGCATTTTGCACTTCCAAAGTTCAAAACACATTAAGATAAAATCCAATCAACCCAATATTTTACATGCATCATATACACATCCAAATACATCATATAAATGAAAAGCCCAAAATTTGGAAGTGGTCTCAAAACCTAATTTTTCAATTTCTTCAAATTGGACCAAATTTGTTAAATCCAACACTTCAATCATGTTTCTTCCATTACAATCAAGCCTCACCACAATGAAACAACTATAGAACAATTCTAGGTCATTTAAGAGTGGGTCAATAACTCTTGAATGGCAACAAGGTTCTAAAACCATGAAAAGAATGCTAACTAACTTATTAGCAACATCCTATCAACTTTATACATGCTCAACCCTTTTATCAAACTTTCATCCACCAAAAATACAAAGAATAAAGAATATAAAAACTTAAGAACATCACAAGATGTGGCCAAGAACAAGAGGAATATTTTTCTCTCTAATGGCAAGTTGGAAAAACTTAAATCCAAGCTTTTCTTTGATTTTTCTTTTCTTTCTCTCTAGCTTCTTTGTCTTCCTTCAATGAAGTTTTTGATAAAGTGTTTTAGGTTATTAAACCCTAAATGAAAAAAAACAATTTATACTCCATTTCCTAGCGTTGGCTGAAAATTTTGTATAACAAAAATAGCATGATATTTGTTTTTTTTTCTTTTAATTACAACTTGTCCACTTGGTTAAAATGATCATTACACTTTAATGAATAATTCAAACAAGTCAACAATTACAACTTAGTCATTAAATAAAATATCATAACTTAAAATATTCATACTTTAATTAATTTAATCATTTAACAATTAATTAATTAAATACAAATATATTAAATATCATAACTTAAAATATTCAACACGGAATTAAATTAGATTTTAATTATAGCGAACGAATTAATTTGGAATTAATTCGTAAGCAACTTTAATAATAATATTGCGAGACATAATTATTTAATTAAATCAGATTTAATTAAGCCGCGACGGAAAATTCGTTTAATCGGATTAAACGAATCCGAGCCCGAAGTGTGTTAAACAAGCTCACTTGAAATTTGAATTTAAAGTGAGGCCCACTTCACTTACATCATTAGTCAATTTTAGTGATAGATATGAGTGATAGGTTTTAGTGAAATCTTATAAAACACTCAACATATTTAATTTTAGAAATTAATTTCTCTCTCCATGTTTTTGGTTGAATGGCCTTAATATGTCTCTACGCCGAATTGGCCGAACAAAGAGAAATGGCCATTAAATGTTGTTTAGGCCGATTAAGTAAAATGGCATGTGACATTTGCTTTTTGCTTTTTGCTTTTCATTTAATGCCATTAACTTCATTTTATTTTGATATATATATGAATGAACAAAAGCTTAGCTTTTCTATTTTGGCGTGTGGCAATTAAATGAAAAACATATATTGGGCATTGTCTTGTCTGCAACAAAGCAGATTTGGCCGAATGGCTTTTCTCTCGCAGTAAGGCCGAATGGCCTGTAAAATGAGCAATAGCTTTCTGCTTTCTTTGAGAAGGCCGAAAGCAACAAAGTAGATAGGCCGAAAGGCCTTGGCTCACCAAGCAGTGCCGATTGCTTTCCTCTCTCTCGGGCAAATTTTTTCCTCCTTGGGAGATAAAATTTGTTCCATTTGTTTTTGCTAGCACATAAGGGAGTCATATGAAGGTGATAGGGATACTCACCCATGAGTTTGGAAACTTCAACATCCATGAAAAGTTTTGAACTCAACCGATCAATGTAATTCTTCGTAACTTATTTTTGATTTTATTCACCACGAATCACGCTTAAAGATCCCGTAGCATGTCTAGTAAACTAACACCCCTATACGCCTAAACTAGTTGTCTTGGGGCATTACGTATCGTCATCCACCAAGCCACTGAATTGGAGCCAAGTGTTCAAATCTATGACATTGGGGCGTTACATATCATCGTCCCCCAATGCATGCCACTATCATGTCCCTGAATTTAGGATATAGGGGCATTACGTATCACCGTCCTCATAGTCCTACTCTACATGTGCACATGTCATGTCCATCTAGTCTAGTAACCGTCAATTCCATATATGAGTTAAGTTACAACCGAGGTGGGTTTTTCCCCCAAGCCTCGAAAAATCATAAAATCATGCTTGAAAATCATTTCTTTCTAAAATTGTTTCTCAAAACGTTCTCATTCAAATTAAACACAATAGAAAGTAATCTTGGATAACGCCCTAAGTGCTCAAAAGTAAGTCTTGTTTAAAAAACATATAAGTAAATACAATTGATAAAATGGTCCACTCACAGATTTAGAGTCCAACTAGCATTATTTCACTTCACCGAAGGAATTTGCGGTTCTTATGATGATTTCTAATTGATAACTTAATTAGAATACAAGTAATGGAATATGATTCAAAACTATTATTTCTATATGATGTTCTATGCTTGTGACATGATATATTACGTGTATATGAGCTAATATGAGACCCTAAGGGTGGTCTATAACATGCTAGGGTGAAATTGGAATGGACTAAAACTAATTCTGGGGAAACTCTGATCACGCATCGCAACACTTTCCCTTGGACGTCGCGATGCTCAAATATGCAACTGAACCAGTGAGCATCATCTGCTTCCGCATCGTGATGCAAGGGTTGGGCGTCATGTCTCCCATATGTGTTGCGACCCTATGTTCTGAGCATCGCGACTCTCACTAAGTAGAATGAGGTACTGAGCTTCCTTTATTATCCATGTCGCAACACTGGCCTATTAGTGTCGTGACGCCCCCACGATAAAACTGAACATAAAACATCTTCTTGCTACACTTTGCGACGCTGGTCCATTGGCGTCGCGACACTACACTGATTTCAACCCCAAGCATGATTCTTCAATATGACAATGCTCAAAGTAATTCCCAATACTATTAACCAACTTCAATATATATCAAAACTCATCTCATATTCTCAACCAAACACAATTATTAGCTAATATCATTAAATTCCAAAACCCATTGCATATACTCCAATCTAATCCAATGTTTAAAGTTTTGTTAATTTGGGGTTTCTTATACTCCTTATTTTCTCAGAACTATAACCACATAAACATCATTAACCAAAATTCAACAATACCTCTTAATCATTAAATCATCAAAACATCGACATTCTAAACTTGGGTTAAAGTTTCCCTACCTTATCTCACTTGTTATCCTTCACCATTCAAGTCTTCTCGGCTTGATTTTCCTCCCTTCTAGCTTGTGGTAGTTTGATTTGCACTTGTTTCTTCCTTAATTTTGGTGAGGAAATGGCTTTCCTCCACATTCTTCTTCTTCCTTATTTTCCCCCTTCACATGTTTCTTTTTCTTCTTCTCATTTTAGAGATGAATGAATAATGCCTTTATATACTATGGGCTAATAACTCACATTTCTCTACTTGATTTGTTTAGTTCTTTCTAGAGGAGTCTAGGGGGTTTGAGGGATATTTTAGGGTTATTGGGCCATAATGAGAAAAATGTTGGGCTTGGGTTTGAAATAGCAATTCCTTCCTTATTTCTTATTTTCGCCACTATGCAAATGGTCTGGGAAAATGATTACATTCGACCTCATTCTTCTCATAATTTAGAAACATATTCAACATAATCTTAGCTTTCTGGCGAAATAAAATTCATAAAAATCGGCGATCGTATGAAAGCTTTATGCCTGAAATACTATGGGCTGTTCAGGTTACATTCTTGGCTAAAATCCGTATCGAAACTGCGAGGAATTATCGAATACCCAAAAAGTAATTTCATGAGCATATACATGCTTGAACATGATTTACATTGTGTATTATGCCTCTGGTAACGTAATAGTCTTCGGGATTATCGGGTGTTACACTAGGATCTAATGGTTATTATATTAATTATCGTGTAAGCACATTGTTTTGTATTTATTAAGTAAAAGTTTTGATTTCTTATGATGTTGTGGGCACGGATCCCTTGGGTGTTGATTTTGAGCTTGATATGTTGTATGTGGACCTGAGGTCATTTTATCCATGTGATGTTTGTTACAGATTCCATTTTGATGCTGGACTGTGATCCAGGTTTGTCCAGTTTTAAGACACATAATGTCCAATTTTCTTGTAAATTTGGAGGCTTATGGAGATGGGTTAATCATATCTCCTGCCGATAGCATCCTGACCCTGACGGGGTGTTATATTTTTGGTTTCAGAGCAAAGGTTTTGGTGTCGGTGACTGCAGCTATAGGGTATCCGATCGTCTGAGTAAGTTTTCTACTACTACAGACTATATAGGTTTCATGTTTGAAACTTGATTTAATTTTTGGTAAATGGTATAATGTCAAATGGTTTTGATTTGATATGGGTGATTCGGATTATCGGTACATGTTTGTATGTTATGAATATATATATACACACACACACACACACACATATATTTATATGACCGGTGAGTAATCACACGCGTATAACGCAAGCGCACGTATCGTTCAAGTAGTATAAAAATATCGATCCCACGAGGACTTAATTCATACTATTGTTAATAATTGTTGATACTATTTATTTACAGGTATCTAATTATAGGGAGAAGGGAATGATTGCTTTTGGTTGGTTGAATGTGGATTTGCTAAATAAATAAAATAAAGACTCAAAAGAAAATACTAAGAAAAATAACAAAAGACACAAAATACCTAGGGTTGTGTCTCCACACAATATTATTCTAAAGATGAATTGATTCTCTTATATATATGTAATAAATTAATTTGTTAACCTGGAACACGAAGTTATGCAAAAGCCTCCGTCGATGGTCAGATGTAAACACCCAAGTAACCCAATTAATCATATTCCTATGTTAACCAAGTTACCTGAATTCATTAAGTTTAAGTTCCAATTATGGCTACCCACGCCCAACAGGTATATGTCTATCCTGTAAGGAAATCTATTAAAGGGTTATCTATTATCAAGGAAGATCATGAGCTATTGAATCTAAGGCTGAAACCTAAAATCCATTTTCCAAGTTCATTTTAAGTTTACCACATCAATATTATTGGTGATCAGGCAACAAGAAGCATAACTTAAAATTCAATAAACAAACTAAAGTGCTACCCAAAATAAAATTAAATCAATTATTAAGCTTGTTAATATTGTGTTTCATCACTTCCCTATAATAAAAAGAAAATATTGGGGTTAGAGGATCCACTTTTACAAATGTCCCATTAGCATTTGCATAAGCATGTCATGTGTATTCGAAAAGTAAAGCTTAAATTTGATCATAAGAAATTCGGATTGAGTGAGTATGTGTAATGTATTTTACTCTTAACAATTATGAGATATTCGTAAAGTAGAGAATTTGGAAGCTTGCATAAGTTATGTACTTTGGATTATGTGTGATTTGAAGTTTTAATGTTCGGGGAGGTATGTGTGTAAGTTGTTTTGATTCACTCCAGGTACGTCTCATGAAGCAATGTTTCCAATGAAGTAAAAAGGACAGTATGAGTTAAATGTGTTCTAATACATAACTATAAATATGTATATATGTTTATAAGTATTGTATTTAAAGTTTCAATCTTGTTCGTTTATAGTGTGTGGTACTTACTGGGTTTCTATAACTCACACTACCTCGTTAGTTTTACAGGTTGGCAACCTAATCAGTCATCCACTTTGGCTTAAATATCTTGTTTGGGACGATGGATTACTCAAGTTACAGTCACCATCGCAAATGTCATGGGAAAAGTCTTAGAGGTCTAGGTGTAACATCCCCCTCCAGGAGATGCTACCGGTAGGGAATAGACCGTCCTATCCCCCTGAGCCACTGACTTTCTAACTATGGACAACACTACTACTCTATTATGAACATAAACTCATACATGGGACCATTGCCCAAATCAATGACATGAAATGCAACTTAATATTTATAACTCTGTACTTCTGTTTACAACTTTATTTATGGACACTTTAACTTTTACATATACAGACTCTGCTATACATAATACATGATATATAGCTCTATTTGACTCTGGCTGAACTATGACTCTATACTCGATCTGGTGGACTCAAACACCCTAGTGACTGCCATCTGTCCTCTCTAGTTCGTCCTCCGGGTAACCTGTAAAATAAAAACACTGGGAGTGTTAGATCATTTGAAAAATCTAGTGAGTGGACAGTTTTAAACCTGAAACTGAAATACTTTGCAAAACATTCCTATTACTGAAATCAAAATCGTCTCAATTAAGATGGATCTTTTCTAAAAATCAAATGTCTTTCTTTGAAACTTTTTAGAAACTTTTCTTTCTGTAAAACTCTGAATGTCTTATAAAACTATTTCTCGTAAAAGCTCTTTTATAAAACCATCATTCTGAAATCCATGTCTTTGAGTTTCTGTAGAAAATCTGACGTATGGGGGCGTTATGTATCGTCGTCCCCCTTGTTGGATAATTATGACCTATAGCATCACTATTTGTACAGAACATGGTGTTGTTGTACAAATTAACTATGTGACAAAGGAAATTGCTCTTTTATCATTTGTAATTGGATTACCTGGATATATAAATGATAAAAGTCCTTATGATTAATTCCAGATTAATAAGATATGAGACAATATTAATCCATAAAGGTTTAATCATTAACTATCTCTAGTCGTAGTATTATCGAGATTGGACATCGATAATGCGGAATAGGCTAGTATTACACTTATGCTTGTTATGGAAGCGTAACTGCATAGTTCTCATATATTTGGGTATTAGATACTCATGCAAGTGTAATAAGAGGTTCTGTTTACCGATGGTACGGAAACAGCTTCGCTCTGGATAGACCCATCGGAATCCCATTGGTAGTATGACTATGTGTCTATGGGAATCCGAATCAGGGTAGGTGTATTTGGTCTTAACCTGAGACTTGCATCGCTAATACTTGCGACAATCAATATACTTTGGTTTTGTTCATCCAAGGCTTTAACAGGTTCAGTGTACGCCTCTTCTGGGTATACTGAGAATCGTATTGTATTGGGTGTGATGTCAAGACGGAAGTATCACTTCAGTCATATGGAGATGATGATCACGCAGGGATACAAAACTGGTACTCTAAGTGCTATAGCCATTGGGGAAGTATGACTAGGTCATGACTTTCCGATCATAAAGAGACTAGTTGCTTGTGATCCGATATATGCTTCGTACGGGGCAGACACAACTCCAGTCACAGGTCTTGCATGTGAAATCTGCTACTGGATCGTAATACGCAATACTACGTATACTACTCCTGACAAAGATCATGTATTCCGTAGAAGAATATGTTGGCGACTTGGTCGCATAATCATTGTAATTGGTTTTGATGACGTCAACATGAGAAAGAAGATTTCGACGTGCAAACACGAAGCAATACAAAAAGTGTCGAAGCATATGTGGTGAAGAGCGAGAATGTGAAGACTAGAGCTTAATTGAAGAAATCATGTGAAGTCTTAGCTTAGTGCTCCAATTGTAAGTGAGTTTACTCAAGTGATCTAAAGCTCTTAGGAATCATACATTTTGCATCACTTGCATTTAAAATGGCTTAAAATGCTAAAAGAATCATTTGCATTTTATTTGCACCAAAATGAACTTCATGCACAAATGCATCGGTAAATGATCTTCTAAAATCTAGCAAAAGGTTGAATTAAACTTCAAATGATATACCGTTTGATAGATATGTGTCTCTAGTTTGATACGGTTCAAACGTAACACAATTCCGATGCATAGAAATTTTTCTAGAGCCATTTTACTACAACATGTTCAGATGTGCGTTTTCTGCATACACGTCACATTAGCAAATTTCCATAAAATGCATCCTAATGTTTTTGGAGCTGAATTTTTTACAGATGCTAGATCTATGTGTCTAGTTTATTAGAAATTTACAAATCACGATTTGGAATTGTATAGAGGAAGTTATGGCCAAAATACCAAGTGTCGTCAGTCTTGACTGGTCATCTGAACTGAAACCAGGGAGCTCCTCGCCGGTCTCCATACCGGTTTGCTCGCCGGTCTCCATGCCGGTTTGGGCACAAAATACATGCTCTCTGGAACCAGGGAGCTCCTCGCCGGTCTCCTCGCCGGTTTGCTTGCCGGTCTAACGGCTAGTTTTTCGAACGTTATATAGCCGTTGGGAGATTTTGAAACCCTAGACCGGCATGCCGGTTTCCTCGCCGGTTTCCTCGCCGGTTTGCTCGCGGTCTCGCTGTAAGTTGGGGAAAGCTTTGTATTTTATTATAAATAGAACCCCAACTCATTTGCTTCAAGTAAGAGACTTAGAAAACCTTCATACACATTCTCTAAAGCAAATACAAGAGTGTCTTAAACCTTCATACACTTAAACACTCATACAAGCTCACACACGTCTTCATATCATTTAGTGAGCTTAGATCACTTGGGTTTGCATCTCACACAATCTTCATTATTTGTGAGTGCCCAAGTGTGTTTTACAATCTTTTTTACAAAACACTTGTGGTTGTGAAATCCCATTAGATTGGGTAGTTGTAAAGGTTTGTGAGTAAGCCTACGAACAAAACTCAAAAGTTGTAAAAGGTTCGGAGTGCGCCTTTGCGGAAAACTCTTGGTTGCGAGTGAACCAAGTAAACTCGATTTAGTGGAAATCTTCAAGCGAGGCTTGGGGGAGTGGACGTAGGCAAGTTTGGCCGAACCACTATAATTCTCGGTGTCGTATTTCTCTTTCCCTATACTTTTACTACTTGCAAGTTTATTTATACTTATATACATTGAATAGAAAACTTGCATATAGGCTATTAATTGGAATAGAGAAAATTGCCTTAAGTCCCAACTTGGTAATAAGAGTTAAAATCGGCAAAGATTTTATAATTCCGCATTTATAGCGATAACCCAATTCACCCCCCCTCTTGGGTATAGAGAGTGTTTGTCGCTATTGCTTGTAGGTACTTTCAGTTGGTATCAGAGCGAGGTATTCTCTACAAGACCTAACCGTCCGAGAATAGATCATGGCATCTACAAGCAACTCGTCAAATCTTGCCGAAGGATTTTCAACGACTAGACCTCCGTTTTACCGGAACGGAACGGACTACAATTATTGGAAGATGAGAATGCTAAATTATCTTCTAGCCGTTGATCCGCAATCTTATTTGGTCATCACACGAGGTGCAAAAGGGCCAACAAAAAGGGATAGCAATGGGGTTGAGGTTCCGAAGCCAAGTTTAGAATGGGATAGTGAAGATCTAAAGCAAGCTTCACAAAATGCTAAGGCACTCAACCAACTTTTATGTGCCATTGATCGGGATCAAATAAACAAACTTCCGGAGTGTGGAAATGCTTATGATTTATGGAAGTCATTAGAGAGATGATCAACGAGGGCACAAGCCAAGTAAAGGAATCGAAGATCAACCGGTTCATGTGCGAATTGGACAATTTCAAAATGGAATCCGGGGGGAAGAAATTGATCACATGATTTCAAGGTTTACGGTCATCATCAATCATTTAGGAGCCTTGGGAAAAGTCATCGGGACATCGGATCAAGTGAAGAAAATTTTGAGATCACTCCCGAAGGAATATAGAAGCTACACCTCCTCCATTAAAGAAGCAAACGACATAAACACATTAAAGATGGATGATTTGGTCGGCAAATTGCTTGAGTATGAAATGGAGATCAAGATGGATAAAAAGGAGGAAGATGAGAAAAAGACAAAAAGTCATTGGCCTTAAAAGCAAGAAAACGAGACGACTCAAGCTCAAGTGAAGAAGAGGATAGTGATGATGAGTTGGCTCAAATAAACAAGAACTTAAAGAAACTCCTCAAATCCGCAAAGCTCAAAGGAAAATCAAAGGCGGATGAAAAGAAAGAAGAAAAATGGCCGCGGAAGAACAAGAAAATTGTTTGTTATGAATGCAACAAACCGGGTCATATAGCTACCGATTGCCCATTGAAGAGGATGAAAGGGAAATCAAAGAAAAAGGCAATGAAAGCTACTTCAACTTGGAGTGATAGCGATTCTAGCTCATCCGAGGAGGAAGAGGAGGTCCAAGATAAAGAAAGAACAAATCTAGCATTCATGACCATCACGAATGAGGACTTCCACTTCGAAAGTGAGGAAGAAAGCGAAGAAGAAAAGGTACATAATTCTCAAGACTATGATGATTTACTTAATGCCTTTAATGGATTAAGAGAATTGTGTGATATGCTTAAAAAGAAGTTAAAATTGGTCAAAAATGAGCATGCTACACTTAAAATTGAACATGCAACTAGTATGGATAAATTTCATGTTTTAGATAATGATATGATATGCTTAAAGGCTAAACATGAAAAAGAAATTGCATGCTTAAATGATGAAAATGCATGTTTAAAAATGAAAAAGCTAGAACTTGAAAATGTCATATCAAATATGCCATCTAGCTCTAAGACATGTGATTGCGAATCGATTTTGAATGAAAATGTGTTATTAAACACTAAGGTGATAGATTTGCAAACCATACTTAGTAAATTCACATTGGGACATAAAAATTTTAATATGCTAATTGGATCCCAAAAATGTGCATTTAAAAGAGAAGGATTAGGATATAGGCCTTACATTAAGAGAAAATTTTTGAAAAATTATTTTGTTAAGGCATCCGACTCCCATGCTAAAAATGCCATCAATGAAAATGTCACATGTCATGCATGTAATAAAAATGGACATAAAATTTTTGAATGCATGAACAATAATGTGATTAAGAATGCATGGATTCCTCAAGGAATCAAAATTAACCCCAATGGACCCAAGAAAGTTTGGGTACCAAAGTGTAATTGATAAATTGTAGGGGGAGCTTTGGGAATGGATCTTTAAAGAGAATTGCAAAATTGATCCCAAAGGCTCAAAGAGATGAGGATTCGCAACGGTAAAGGTAAAACTCCGTACTCACGGAAACATTGGTACCGTTTCCTCTAAATTGCCAAAATGTGCATATTTTTTAAATTTTGGTATCTTTATAGCACATATGTAATTGGTATCTCATTTTGATTTTAATTTTAATTTTTACTTCTCCACTTTTTGATAATGTCAAAGGGGGAGAAATCATTAGAAATGAGATTAAAACTTGTTTAACCCTCACCCTTGGTTTAAGGGGGAGTAATTGTACTAATGTGTTTGTCAAGTTTTGATAAAGCTTATTTGAAGACAATCACACATTGAGGGGGAGCTTATATTGAGGGGGAGCAAAATTGTCAAATTTGGACTCCAAGAAGCTCACAAGTTGCAACAAGTTTTAAGGGGTTGCCATCATCAAAAAGGGGGAGATTGTTGGCGACTTGGTCGCATAATCATTGTAATTGGTTTTGATGACGTCAACATGAGAAAGAAGACTTCGACGTGCAAACACGAAGCAATACAAAAAGTGTCGAAGCATATGTGGTGAAGAGCGAGAATGTGAAGACTAGAGCTTAATTGAAGAAATCATGTGAAGTCTTAGCTTAGTGCTCCAATTGTAAGTGAGTTTACTCAAGTGATCTAAAGCTCTTAGGAATCATACATTTTGCATCACTTGCATTTAAAATGGCTTAAAATGCTAAAAGAATCATTTGCATTTTATTTGCACCAAAATGAACTTCATGCACAAATGCATCGGTAAATGATCTTCTAAAAACTAGCAAACGGTTGAATTAACTTCAAATGATATACCGTTTGATAGATATGTGTCTCTAGTTTGATACGGTTCAAACGTAACACAATTCCGATGCATAGAAATTTTTCTAGAGCCATTTTACTACAACATGTTCAGATGTGCGTTTTCTGCATACACGTCACATTAGAAAATTTCCATAAAATTCATCCTAATGTTTTTGGAGCTGAATTTTTTACAGAAGCTAGAGATCTATGTGTCTAGTTTATGTAGAAATTTACAAATCACGATTTGGAATTTTATAGAGGAAGTTATGGCCAAAATACCAAGTGTCGTCAGTCTTGACTGGTCATCTGAACTGAAACCAGGGAGCTCCTCGCCGGTCTCCATACCGGTTTGCTCGCCGGTCTCCATGCCGGTTTGGCACAAAATACATGCTCTCTGGAACCAGGGAGCTCCTCGCTGGTCTCCTCGCCGGTTTGCTCGCCGGTTTCTCGCCGGTCTAACGGCTAGTTTTTCGAACGTTATATAGCCGTTGGGAGATTTTGAAACCCTAGACCGGCATGCCGTTTCCTCGCCGGTTTGCTCGCCGGTTTCGCTGTTAGTTGGGGAAAGCTTTGCATTTTATTATAAATAGAACCCCAACTCATTTGCTTCAAGTTAGAGACTTAGAAAACCTTCATACACATTCTCTAAAGCAAATACAAGAGTGTCTTAAACCTTCATACACTTAAACACTCATACAAGCTCACACACGTCTTCATATCATTTAGTGAGCTTAGATCACTTGGGTTTGCATCTCACACAATCTTCATTATATTTGTGAGTGCCCAAGTGTGTTTTACAATCTTTTTATACAAAACACTTGTGGTTGTGAAATCCCATTAGATTGGGTAGTTGTAAAGGTTTGTGAGTAAGCCTACGAACAAAACTCAAAAGTTGTAAAAGGTTCGGAGTGCGCCTTTGCGGAAAACTCTTGGTTGCGAGTGAACCAAGTAAACTCGATTTAGTGGAAATCTTCAAGCGAGGCTTGGGGGAGTGGACGTAGGCAAGTTTGGCCGAACCACTATAATTCTCGGTGTCGTATTTCTCTTTCCCTATACTTTTACTACTTGCAAGTTTATTTATACTTATATACATTGAATAGAAAACTTGCATATAGGCTATTAATTGGAATAGAGAAAATTGCCTTAAGTCCCAACTTGGTAATAAGAGTTAAAATCGGCAAAGATTTTATAATTCCGCATTTATAGCGATAACCCAATTCACCCCCCCTCTTGGGTATAGAGAGTGTTGTCGCTATTGCTTGTAGGTACTTTCAGAATATTTCTGGAGAATTGGGTAGGCACGGTGCTTTGCTAGAAGCCAACCATGTCTTAAAAATCGGTAAATACGTGGTACCAGATATGCACGTGTTCGGATAGTCCGATGACCGTATTTTTACTGCTAACATATCCAGGGATCTCTTGGGTCGTATCCCAAAGATTCACCGATGATGTTTGACTCGAACAATATTAATCTGGGATTAATTAAGAGAGAGAATATTAATCTGGGATTAATTTAGAGAGAGAAAATTAATCTGGGATTAATTACGGTAATAATTAATCTGGGATTAATTATCAGAGAAAGAATTAATCTGGGATTAATTGCGTCGATAATTTATCTGGGATTAAATTCGTCGAAAGGAGAGAACGCGATTAATTTGGAATTAATCGATAAAATGAATTTAATAGTTAAATTAGATTTTACTATTTAATTTATTTAATTGGGCTAAATAATATATTAGATATATTAATTGAAATCAGATTTCAACACGGAATTAAATTAGATTTTAATTCTAGCGAACGAATTAATTTGGAATTAATTCGTAAGCGACTTTAATAATAATCTTGCGAGGCATAATTATTAATTAAATTGGAATTAATTAAGCCGCGATGGAAAATTATTAATCAATTTTGGTGATAGATATGAGTGATGAGTTTTGGTGAAATCTTATAAAACACTCAACATATTTTAATTTTGGAAATTAATTTATCTCTCTCCATACTTTTGGCCGAATGGCCTTAATATGTCTCTAGGCCGTCCCCAATGGGTTGGGCTTGGTGGTGTAGGGTCCAGGATCTCACCTTGAGGTTCTGGGTTCGAATCCAGTGGGTGCACTTCTTATAAGAGCCTGGGATAGCCGGTGGTTTTACCTGCGCCGCGGCCCAGAATGGGTGGTTTGGTAGCGGAGTTTCCATCGTTTCCAAAAAAAAATATATCTCTAGGCTGGCCGAATTGGCCGAACAAAGAGAAATGGCCATTAAATGTTGTTTAGGCCGATTAAGTAAAATGGCCTGTGACATTTGCTTTTTGTTTTTTGCTTTTTGCTTTTCATTTAATGCCATTAACTTCATTTTATTTTTATATTGTTGGCCGAATAAATTCCCCGCAGGGCGAATTCGTCCCAGAACGAGAAGAGGTGCGAAAAGAAGAAGGGCAATAGGCGAAGAGCGACAACAGACTTAGAACGATCGAGCCAATCACCAGAACGAAAACGTGCGATACAGTTATCTTCACTACCAAAGCAGTTGAGCGGTTGTGTTCTCCACGATCAGGCAGTTAAGGCACACGACCCAGCAGTTACAAGCACTACTCAGAACTGCAGAAAAAGATGGTGGAACTGCTTAAAATCGGTTATCAAGCGGCACTATAAAAGCTCGCCTATCCCAAGAGGAAAAAAGAGAGGAAAAAATGAAGACTCAATCGATCATATTTTATCTTTTTATTTCTTAGCTTGTAACCTAGAACTGTAACTTGTGTGCTTGTGCCCCTTGGAGGCTTATTCACTTGATTCAATACACCCATTGCTGGGACTTTATCTCTGGAGGTTTGAACCTTACACGCTCTTTTTCCTGCATGCGTAAAACCTGCGCAACAGTTTTTTGGTGACCACAGTGGGATAATTGGTGTAACAAAGTGGAGATGCCTCGGAAAAGAAACGCTCAGACTAGACGGGCTCAACCGCGGAGGAAGGTGGACTGGAGCAAACCAACCAGCCCAACGTTCCAGCCATAGTGGGTCAGTTCGAGGGTCTAGCAGATGTCAGCCGGTTGATAAGTGCATGAAAATGTACTTTGAAACATCACTTATCTAGGCCTATTGTTAAGTATTTAGTTGTATAATTCATATTTTATCACATAGTTTCTATTGTTATATTAATTTATAAATATTTATTATTTACGCTAATTTAGTGATTTTTGTTTGTAGGAATATTAATACATGGATCCGGGAATAAACACAAGTGTTTTGGGAATTTTTGGAAGACATAGGACGAGCAGGAGCATTGGCGCCGAGGCGCCAAGGTCTCATACAAAGACCAGAGAGAATGGCGCCACGGCGCCATTCAATGAACACAATGGGCGCCCAGGCGCCAATGAAGAAAACAAAAGAAGAAACTTGTTGATTATTTGAAGTAGAATTGGAAAAGCACATGTGGGCCCAAGGAAGAGGAAATTGTTGTTTGTTGTTTGACCAAATCAAAGGAAGTTACGTGGGCCCAGGACTCAATATGCATTAGGTTTTCAAACTTTGCTCATTATAAAAGGCTGCGTGAACGTGAATATTTGGAGGGGAGGCTAGCAGCGCATAATTGCGTGAAGCTCCGCATAATTGCGTGAAGCTCCAGGACGTGAAAACGCAAGAAGGCTGCGCGCCGAGAGAGAAGAAATCAGAGCGTAAGGCCGGGACGCGGAGCCGTGATGACTCAGAATAATAATTCTCTCCAATCCCGGGTTATTTTTATTTCTTTTATGGGGAACTAATCCCCTAGGCAAAGCTAGGGATGACTCTTGTGTTGGATTTTATTATTTATGTTTTTGATTCCTACGAACCTTTTAATTGTTTAATAAAATCAATGTTTATTATTTTCTATCATCTTTTGATTTATTAATCCAGAAATTATATTTTATCAAATCCCATATAGATCCAGTCATGCTTCTTCTATGTGTGGTTTGCGAATTTAATTGTGACTGGTAAAGTTGTTTTGCGTGTTGGTCTTCTGCTGCAGTATTGCCTGAGGGTATATTGTCGACGTTAGATAGCTCGTAACGATGACTTTTGTATGCTGTTAACATAGAGAAAATAATCATTAATTACCTTAGAATTTATCATGCGTAGAATTGAATATTTTCCGGTTGTTGGTTTGGGATGTGAAACCTTCAATTGTGTAATAATAGGAATCAATAACTAAATATAGGAGTTCGATGCAAGAGGGATTCCCGAAACTTTGTCATATCTCTCTGCCATTATATTTTAATATCTTTTCATTATTTTATTTATCTTTAATATAATCACCAATTTTTATCGTTTTATTTATTAAGTTACCGTTAACGTTTTTGTTTGAGTAAATTAGTTCCTGTAACCATCTCTCTGAGGAATCGACACCCCAGCTATACTGCGATAACCGCAAGTCATATTTGGGCGTAATCAAAATTTGGCGCCGTTGCCGGGGAGACGGTTTACAAGCAAAAGGACCAGGTTTGCTTAGTCAATAACGAAGCGGTAACTTCGTTCCATTTTTTTATTATTAGTATTTTATTTTATTTTATTTTATTCATTTATTATTCGCTTATTTATTTTCTTTTAGTATTTTAGTTTTTTTTATTCTTAGTTAGTTCTTTTTATTTTTCTAGTCGTTTATTTTAGTATTTTATTTTAGTTATTTTATTTCTGTTTTGTTCATGTTAGATTTTAAGTTTTATTTTATTCCTTTTATTTATTATTTTTATTTTATTTTATTTCTCGTATTATTGAGCTTCAATTACATGTCTAGACGTAGGGATATATTTGGTAGATTTATTAGGACTGAAGAAGAAAGCTCAGATTCTGAGAACATATTTGAAAATCTTTTTCTACACCATCTGCGTCTAGCTCACATAACATGAGTGAATACGAGAGACCACCTAGGAAGACTCTTGAAGAGTACCTCCACCCAACTCGCACAGCTACACCTTCGTGCATCATGTTTCCTCCTAATGCACCACACATAGACTTTAGGCCTGGAATGATACAATATCTTCCAACTTTTCACGGTTTAGAGAGCGAGAATCCTTACGTGCACATTAGGGAGTTTGAAGAGGTAGTAGCAACCTTCCATGACCGGTTTGGAACCACTGACACAATTAGACTTAAGTTCTTCCATTTTGCCCTTAAGGATAGAGCTAAGAGCTGGTTTTATTCTTTAAGACCGCGATCAATAGGATCATGGGGCGAAATGACTCAGGCATTTTTTAATAAATATTTCCCACACCATAAGACGAATGCCTTGAAAAGACAAATTTCCACCTTCTCACAGAGAGACAGTGAGACCCTTTACCAAACGTGGGAGAGGTATAAGGAGTTGTTAGCTAGTTGCCCCCACCATGGCTTTGAGAGTTGGCATTTGGTTAGTTACTTTTATGATGGATTGACCCTAGGGAGCGCCAATTCGTTGAGACAATGTGTAACGGCAAGTTTATCCAAAATGACCCTGATGAGGCCTCGAGTACCTAGATGACCTAGCTAAGAAGTCTCATACCTGGACTGGACCTAATCCATGGATAGCACTGATAGGACACACCTCACTCTCCCATTAGAAGCCTACACCATTTGAGAGAGGAGGACAGCCTTAAGGCGAAAGTTGAACTATTAGCCAGACAAATGGAACCTTACTAGCTAAGGACAATAAATCTATGCATACAGTAGCCAACTTAGAGCCTCAGGAAGTTGTGCTGTTTGTAACAGGACCGATCATTGACACAAGAGTGCCCTACAACTAGGGACCCATATGAGAGTCAATGCAATGCATAGGAACGTATAGGAAACCCTACACACCGTACTCAGACACTATAACCCTGGTTGGAGAAAACCCAATTCAGTTGGAAACAAGACTCTCATCAGTCGACTCAGACACCACAGCCTAGGAGTTACAGTACCCCACCTCAGTATCACACACCTGCCATCCCTAGGAACTCCTTAGAGGACACCCTGCAAGCCTTTGTGGAAACTCAAAGTAAGACCAATCAGAAGTTTGAATCAACCCATCAAAGGATTGAGTCATTGATAGCTCAGGTAGCTGAAGACCAAAAAGAAATCAAGAGTCAAATCTTTCAATTGACAAATGTCATGAGTGTACAAAGACAAGGAAAATTCACATCTCAGACTCAACCTAATCCACTAGGTCAGCACATGGCACAAGTTAATCATGAGGTATCCAGTATAGGAGGTGTTAATGCCATAATCACTAGGAGCAGTAAAGAGGTAGGGATACAGCATACTTCCAACACTATAGGTGACCCTAAGGATGATAGTGCCAACACCTCCAAGAGAGAACAAGTGTCACATTTCCAAGTTAGAGTACCATCTCCTCAAGAACTTAACAGTTTACATCTCGAGAAACAACCACAGGGTGAGGGTGAGTGTCATTTGTCATACATGCTAGAAACAGTCCTTCCAGAAACAACTTCTCCACATCCTGAATTAAATCCTCTTGAGCTAAAACTGATCCCAAAGAACCGAAAAATGAGAAAAATGAGAGTTAATGCTCAATTAAAGATGATGCCTGTGAGATTAAAAAGGACATTGAGAAAAATTTTCTATACGAAGAGTCCAAGATTTCAACAATCTCCAGAACTAAGAGGACCCATGAATACACTGCCTCAGTTAGACAAACATTCCCTCGTGTGTCTTCATCAGTACGCTAGATGGAAACCACCATGACAACTTGAGTGTTTACGTCTGGCTGAAGACATTAAACTTAGCGCTAGCAGGGAGGCAACCCTTGCATCTGCATTTACTTATTTCATTTTATTTCATTATTTAATTTAGTTTTATTTTATTGTGTGTTAACTACATGTTTATTTTCTGTTTGCATGAGTGTTTATACAGGAGTCAGCACAACCTACACAACCACACAGGCAAAGTCTCGCCAACAGGAACCTGATCAACTCCGCCCCTGGTAGTGTTGTTCCTAATCCTTTTTCTTTATATTTATCTTACATTGAGGACAATGCAAGTTTTAAGTGTGGGGGTGTATGCATGCGCATGATAAAACCTGTCTTAAATACATTTATTTATAATAAAAAAAAATGTGCTTGTTGTTTTGTTTGTTTTTAGTCCCTGATAGTTAAACATAGTTCCTATGATGATATTGTTTGTGTTAGGATGAAATCTTAGAAACGATAAGTCCTTTAATGTACTTTTATCTGATGATTTGAGTAGTTTATCTATGTTAGACTCGTAAGCACTTAATTATGGGTTTTTAGCAGTGGAAGCCTGAGTAGTTAGCAAGATGACTAGTTGAATAAATTGCATGTCGATGAATGACCGTTTGCTTAGATATCTATCCTGAATTGCTTGTGTTATGACGTATGGTATGAATGCAAATAAAAGAAAAAGTCTCTGAAGAAAGAAAGTAAACCACCTATAACCAACAAGCGTGAAGCTACCCATGGGCGAGTATTAGGACCACCATGAGGAGAAATGCTACCTTGAAGGGTAGGTGTGTTGAAACAAAAAAAATGGCAAAAGAGAGAAGAAAAGAAAAATTCAAAAGAAAATGCAACAAGAGACAGGAAAGAAAAGAAAAAAATCATACCATATTGAGCACACATAAAAGCAACTACAGAACTTAATTGAGATATCTAGGTTGGTTAGACTCATCGACCCCGATTTTTAACGAAATCATTGAGTTGGCTTACCTAGGAATAAAAGCTGTGAAGAACCTTAGCACACACACACTTGAGTCTAGCTTAGATGATTTATTCAAAGATTTAGATTTGAGTTGCGTTGAGTACTTTGAAGGTTCTATTGTTTCATTACTATGCATTCTCTGAGGACATACTTATGTGAAACTATTGGGACTATTTAATTTTGCATGATTGTGGGTTTCGAATGACGTTTGTGGGTTTCGTCGCTGTAAGCCCTCACGAGACTATAACTCGTCCACTAGGGACACCTAGGGGTCCAAAGGCTTGTTGCATACGCTAAATGCAATCGTGATCCCTACGAAAGTGGCTTAGATAGTTTTATTGATTTTAGTTTAGTTTTTTATTTTATTTTACGCTTGAATTGCTAGGGACTAGCAATAAGCTGGTTGGGGGTTGTGATAAGTGCATGAAAATGTACTTTGAAACATCACTTATCTAGGCCTATTGTTAAGTATTTAGTTGTATAATTCATATTTATCACATAGTTTCTATTGTTATATTAATTTATAAAATTTATTATTTACGCTAATTTAGTGATTTTTGTTTGTAGGAATATTAATACATGGATCCGGGAATAAACACAAGTGTTTTGGGAATTTTTGGAAGACATAGGACGAGCAGGAGCATTGGCGCCGAGGCGCCAAGGTCTCATACAAAGACCAGAGAGAATGGCGCCACGGCGCCATTCAATGAACACAATGGGCGCCCAGGCGCCAATGAAGAAAACAAAAGAAGAAACTTGTTGATTATTTGAAGTAGAATTGGAAAAGCACATGTGGGCCCAAGGAAGAGGAAATTGTTGTTTGTTGTGACCAAATCAAAGGAAGTTACGTGGGCCCAGGACTCAATATGCATTAGGTTTTCAAACTTTGCTCATTATAAAAGGCTGCGTGAACGTGAATATTTGGAGGGGAG
The DNA here is from genome assembly GCA_019454045.1 of Zanthoxylum bungeanum. Lineage (NCBI taxonomy): Eukaryota > Viridiplantae > Streptophyta > Magnoliopsida > Sapindales > Rutaceae > Zanthoxylum > Zanthoxylum bungeanum. The sequence goes on along the minus strand of SKCR01045195.1, from coordinate 13,536 downwards.
GCTAGCAGCGCATAATTGCGTGAAGCTCCGCATAATTGCGTGAAGCTCCAGGACGTGAAAACGCAAGAAGGCTGCGCGCCGAGAGAGAAGAAATCAGAGCGTAAGGCCGGGACGCGGAGCCGTGATGACTCAGAATAATAATTCTCTCCAATCCCGGGTTATTTTTATTTCTTTTATGGGGAACTAATCCCCTAGGCAAAGCTAGGGATGAACTCTTGTGTTGGATTTTATTATTTATGTTTTTGATTCCTACGAACCTTTTAATTGTTTAATAAAATCAATGTTTATTATTTTCTATCATCTTTTGATTTATTAATCCAGAAATTATATTTTATCAAATCCCATATAGATCCAGTCATGCTTCTTCTATGTGTGGTTTGCGAATTTAATTGTGACTGGTAAAGTTGTTTTGCGTGTTGGTCTTCTGCTGCAGTATTGCCTGAGGGTATATTGTCGACGTTAGATAGCTCGTAACGATGACTTTTGTATGCTGTTAACATAGAGAAAATAATCATTAATTACCTTAGAATTTATCATGCGTAGAATTGAATATTTTCCGGTTGTTGGTTTGGGATGTGAAACCTTCAATTGTGTAATAATAGGAATCAATAACTAAATATAGGAGTTCGATGCAAGAGGGATTCCCGAAACTTTGTCATATCTCTCTGCCATTATATTTTAATATCTTTTCATTATTTTATTTATCTTTAATATAATTACCAATTTTTATCGTTTTATTTATTAAGTTACCGTTAACGTTTTTGTTTGAGTAAATTAGTTCCTGTAACCATCTCTCTGAGGAATCGACACCCCAGCTATACTGCGATAACCGCAAGTCATATTTGGGCGTAATCACCGGTACTGATTGATAACTTGTGTTGCTTGCGTGTTAAGTGTTTCTAGACATTTGCATATCTGTCCAGCCTGGTATTCCCTGCTGTGTTTGCTCCAACTTCATAAATTCCTGCAATTCTTTGGATCATGCTCCTTTCTGTTGGCCACAAGGAATTGTTGTTGGCCATTTCTTCAATTAGGTCCCAGGCTTGATCTTCTCCTTTCGCCATTAAAGCTCCTCCCGCAGCAGCATCGATTGTGGTTCTCATTATTCCAGAAAGTCCATTGTAGAAGGTCTGAACTTGTAGCCACTTTGCGATCTCATGATGAAGACATTTCCGGAGTAAATCTTTGAATCTTTCCCAAGCTTCGCAAAGGGATTCTGAATCTTGTTGCATGAAGGATGTGATGTCATTCCTTAACTTTGCAGTTCTAGCTGGTGGAAAGTATTTTGCAAGGAATTTGGTGGCTAGAGTCTTCCAAGTTGTGATAGAACCTGCTGGTAGTGAATGTAGCCAAGCTTTAGCTCTGTCCTTCAAGGAGTATGGAAAAACTCGCAGTCTCATTGCTTCTTCTGATGCTCTGTTGTAGTTAAAAGTGCCGCAAACTTCCAGGAAGTTGCTGATGTGGGAATTAGGATCTTCAGTTGCATTCCCCCCCGAACTGAACTGACTGCTGAATCATCTGAATGCATGTTTTGATGTCACACGCATTTGTTGGTAAGAGAGGAAGTACAATACAGGAAATGAGTCTGTTAACCACCGGAATGGTTCTGTCTCGAATGGGAATTGGTGGTGCAACGTTCAAAGGTTCAGGTTCCATGTTGCCTAAAGCTTCTTTGCCTTCTCGCCTTTCCCTTCTCAACTGTCTGATGGTTCTTTCAATTTCTGGGTCAAGCGGTCGGAGTTCAAAGCTTCTGGTTCGTCTCATGAAGTTTCTGAGAACCTGAAACCAGAAAACAAAAACAATAAGTAAAAAGAAATTAGATACAAGTAACGTATCTAACCCCTAAACTAATAGTAAAAGATAAATAAGTCCCCGGCAACGGCGCCAAAAACTTGACCGGCGTAAACACACACGTATAACGCAAGCGCACGTATCGTTCAAGTAGTATAAAAATATCGATCCCACGAGGACTTAATATCTAATCTATTAATTTTATGAGGTCAAATGATTACTAGTATCTAACAGGTTGTTTGATTGATTTGAAATGGTGACGATTCTAAATTTAAAAACAAGTAAATAACATTGTTCGAAAGTAGATTTTAAGAAAATTTAATATTAAAAACTATCTAGGGTTGTGATTTCTTCCAATATCATTTTAAAGATGAAATGGTTATCTTAAAGTTGGGTAATATATTGATTTATTAACCTGGAACACTAAATTATGTGTAAGCCTCTGTCGATGGTCAGACACAAATATCCAGTTTAACCCAATTGAACCATATGTCTATGTCAACCAAATTATCTGGATTCATTAAGTTTAAGTTCCAATTATGGCTACCCCCGCCCGACAGGTATATTCCTATCCTGTAAGGAAATCTATTAAAGGGTTATCTATCCTCAAGGAAGATCGTGGGCTATTAAGTCTAAGGTCTTAAACCTAAAATCCCTATGTCTAGTTCATTTTAGATTTACTAGTTCAATTTTATTAATGGCCAGTTAATAAAAAGCATTAGGTTTAAGACTCAATAAATAAACCTTTATATTACCCAAACTATAATTTAACCCCTTATAAACCGGTGATATTGGATTTCATCACAACCCCAGATAACTGGCTTAGTTACGACACATATTTACAGGTAGTAAAAACTTAAATAAAATAAAAGACATAAAGTAAAATACTAAAAATAAATACTGAAAAGTAAATTGCTGAAAAGTAAAATGCTGTGAAAGTAAATGCTGAAATTAAATACTAAAAATTAAATGCTGAAAAGTAAATAAAGTAAAAGTACAATAAAAGAAAATGCTGAGGTAAAAGGATCCGCTTTTATTACTTCTATTTTAGATATCTCCCTTAATATAATATATTAACTTTGCATGATAATTACCAACCAGCCATATAGGCGGTATCTAGATTAAGTCAAATTAATAATTAATTACCAACCGACCAATCAGGCGGTATCCAGTTTAGTCAGGTTTAAAACAATTTAAATAATTACCAACCGACCAATATGGCGGTATCCTCGTTAAGTCAGGTTGTAACTAGTTTATATATTATAATTAAGGGAGATTAATCTAAATATTAGTCATAAATGTTTTACCTTTTACCCCAGCAAAGGGGAGTTACCTCCTCATTACTGAAAAGTAAAAATTGAAAATTAAAGAAAGAAAAGTACTGTGAGTAAAAGTAAATTGCGGAAAGTAAAAACTGAAAAGTAAAGAAAAGAAAGTGCGAAAGCGGAAATTAATTACTGAAAGCTATAAATAAACAAACAAGATACAATCTTCTTAGTATTCTTAAGGAATTCCTTAGAAGAAAGTATGAATTTTACAAATGAAATGGCTTGGTATTAAAGGCAAAATTTTGCCTCCATCAAATCATCCACCAAATCAATTATTAATTGCTCCACTAATTGCTCCACCAAATCCATTATTAATTGATCCACTAATCTCTTATCATGTTTGGTGATGATTTGATAATTTTTATTATTTATTTATTAATTTATTTTTTGCTTTGAAAATGATTGAAAGTGACTTTAATAATTACACACTACACACTTCTGGATGGTTCATCAATTTCGGTTGAGTGACAACAGACTTAGAACGATCGAGCCAATCACCAGAACGAAAACGTGCGATGCAGTTATCTTCACTACCAAAGCAGTTGAGCGGTTGTTCCTCCACGATCAGGCAGTTAAGGCACACGTCCCAGCAGTTACAAGCACTACTCAGAACTGCAGAAAAAGATGGCGGAACTGCTTAAATCGGTTATCAAGCGGCACTATAAAAGCTCGCCTATCCCAAGAGGAAAAAAGAGAGGAAAAAATGAAGACTCAATCGAGCATATTTTATCTTTTTATTTCTTAGCTTGTAACCTAGAACTGTAACTTGTGTGCTTGTGCCACTTGGAGGCTTATTCACTTAATTCATTACACCCCTTACTGGGACTTTGTCTCAGGAGGTTTGAACCTTACACGCTCTTTTTCCTGCACGCGTAAAACCTGCGCAAATAGTTTTTGGTGACCACAGTGGGAGAATTGGTGTAACAAAGTGGAGATGCCTCCGAAAAGAAACACTCAGATTGGCTCAACCGCGGAGGAAGGTGGACTGGAGCAAACCAACCAGCCCAACGTTCCAGCCATAGTGGGTCAGTTCGAGGGTCTAGCAGATGTCAGCCGGTACGAACCAATGAGGGAGCTCATCCCTAATGCGGTGCGCGCATTGATTGGCGAATTCACACATGATGTCGTCGAACAGGTCAGGCTCCAAAATTCACATGTTGTGGACAAATTCGTATCGACTAGTAACTTGCACTATGAAAATATGGCCAAACACTTAAGCTCAATGATCGAATTGGTGGCCAAATGTATAAGAGGCAGAACAGCGCTGCCGTCGACCACGCCTCTCCCTACAGTAGGAGGTCAGGAAGCTGGTCCTAGTGGTGTTCCCCTGCAAGGAACCAATACCTCTAGAATACCTCTAGGAAGCTGTTTACTACTAGAATACAAAGATTGTTTTGCATGGGATTATAATGAGATGCCCGGCCTAGATAGGGCTTTGGTGGAACATAGGCTGCCAATCCTATCAAATCAAAGGCCTCATAGGCAGCCTCCACAGAGGTTCGCGCCTAATGTTTTACCTGATATTTAAAAGGAGGTCGAGCGACTGTTGGAGGCAAAGTTTATTAGAACGACAAGATATGTAGAATGGTTGTCCAACATCGTCCCAGTCAAGAAAAAAGAATGGGAAGATAAGGATTTGTATAGCCTTCAGGAACTTGAACTTAGCAACGCCAAAAGACCATTACCCAATGCCGACGGTCGATTCCCTAGTGGATTCCATGGCAGGGTATCAAGTATACTCATTTATGGATGGGTATGCGGGTTATAATCAAATTTACATTGCCGAGGATGACGTGCATAAGACGGCCTTTAGATGCCCAGGGTCTCTAGGATGCTACGAATGGGCAGTTAATGCCGTTCGGCCTAAAGAATGCCGGTGCCACGTATCAACGAGCCATGAATTCAATCTTTCATGACATGATCGGCATATTCCTAGAAGTCTACGTTGACGATATAGTGGCTAAATCCGTAACTACAGATGAGCATTTTAGCCATCTAGCATCAGCCTTTGAACGAATGAGAAGGTTCAAGCTTAAATTGAACCCTGCCAAGTGCGCCTTTGGGGTATGTACAGGCAACTTCTTAGGTTTTCTAGTACACCAACGGGGAATCGAGATTGACACCAATAAATCTCGGGGGATTACTGAAGCCATGTTTGGACGATACAACAGCCGCGCCAATACAACGAACACAAAAAAAAGATGAAATTCACCTCGATCGTCCCTCTCAGTTCAATCGAGGTAAATTTGGGGGACAATTGTTGGCCGATAAAATCCCCGCAGGGCGAATTCCTAGAAGTCTACGTTGACGATATAGTGGCTAAATCCGTAACTACAGATGAGCATTTTAGCCATCTAGCATCAGCCTTTGAACGAATGAGAAGGTTCAAGCTTAAATTGAACCCTGCCAAGTGCGCCTTTGGGGTATGTACAGGCAACTTCTTAGGTTTTCTAGTACACCAACGGGGAATCGAGATTGACACCAATAAATCTCGGGGGATTACTGAAGCCATGTTTGGACGATACAACAGCCGCGCCAATACAACGAACCACAAAAAAAGATGAAATTCACCTCGATCGTCCCTCTCAGTTCAATCGAGGTAAATTTGGGGGACAATTGTTGGCCGATAAAAAAGATGAAATTCGTCCCAGAACGAGAAGAGGTGCGAAAAGAAGAAGGGCAATAGGCGAAGAGTGACAACAGACTTAGAACGATCGAGCCAATCACCAGAACGAAAACGTGCGATGCAGTTATCTTCACTACCAAAGCAGTTGAGCGGTTGTTCCGCCATGATCAGGCAGTTAAGGCACACGACCCAGCAGTTACAAGCACTACTCAGAACTGCAGAAAACGTTGGTGGAACTGCTTAAATCGGTTATCAAGCGGCACTATAAAAGCTCGCGTATCCCAAGAGGAAAAAAAAGAGGAAAAAATGAAGACTCAACAGAGAAGTCAAAAGACCACAAGAAGGCACATGACGAGAAAAGAAAGAAAGTGACCAATGGTGACAAGTACACTAAGCTTTGTGGAAGGAAATGGGACGGGACCGATGATGAGGAGCCTCCCATCATCATCCAATTCGACAACATGCCACCAGTCGTGGCAAATCACTACTTGTTGCCCAGAGAGTTCCGGGGAAACGATAATGGGGAAGCTGGACAGAGTGACGATATTTATGAGGGAGATGAGGCCGAATTTGTGGCACTTTCCAAAAAATACGGAAATACTGCAAGCCGAGAGGCCGAAGAGGAAGAACTGACGGATATAGAAGAGGAGATTGAAGTTAGGACAGAAGCCAGGAGAAGGGGAATTTCACCAAATCGGCTTCTGAAAGAACTATATGAGGCCGGGAATCCAGCAGTCGGAACACTAGGAGAAGACCTAGGGCAATACCCATTCCTCGTTCTATATGGAACGCCTAAGGTAAAACGGGCTGTCACCAAGGCCGAGAAGAGAAGGTCGACCATCAATCACATCTCCCAGGAGATACCTCCCTCACTGCCACCTTCTCGGTGGGATATGGAATACGAGTCATCCCAAGTTAACAAAGGGGGAGATCAAGCCATGGAAATTGGCACGTCAAGGAAAGTGATTTTCCCAAAGCCACCAGCTCAGATGACAAAGCACCTAAGGCCATTATACGTGAAGGCGAAGGCCAATGGCATCCCCGTATCCAAGGTACTGATTGATAACGGAGCAGCCATAAATGAAATTCCAATTAGTATGCTAGGGTGTTTAGCCAATTCCGAGGAGGACCTCCTCCCCACAGAAGTAGTCCTCAACAGTTTTAACGGAGGAGCGACGACTGTTAAAGGAGTTATACCACTGGACTTGCAGGTGGGAAGCACTACGAAGACGGTGGTGTTTTTCATCATCGATGGGCCCACCTCATACAATATGCTTCTGGGACGAGACTGGATACACGGTAGTGTTGGAGTTTCTATAGGTTCCCAAGATCAAAATACAAGCAAGAAATACAAGTGAATACAACGACGAAGTTGCGGAATACTTACATCGAGCGGTTGAGCGACGAATTGGGCAACAAAAACGAAATCTGCTCACTGGTGGACTGTACTGCAGTGGGCTACTGTGAACAGTGATTTGCGCCCCTTATCTTCAAGATTTGAAGCTCCAAGCTTCATCATTTTGGTTCCCGGCTCATGGGTATACTTCCTATCACCTTCGCATTGATCCCGGAGTGTGCTAGCACTCTTGATTTTACCATAAAATCACACTTTGCTTCCCCATTTTCCCTTGTGTTTCATGGCAGTGGACTGCCTCAAGAACAAGAAGAAAATGCGTGAGAGAGAAGGAGAATGTTGCTTCCAAAACGTGAGGAGAGAGAGAGAGAGCAAAGAAAAATGTGTATTAGGTTTATTTTATTTCAAAAATTAATAAACCATATACACTTTTTCATTTGAAAAAGTCAAGCATTTAAATGCTTCAACTACCTCCATCAATCACATCAATCAATCTTGTCAAGTCACATCACTCAAAGTGACAAGTGATTTGACACTTGATGCGACTAATGATTTGACGCTTGATTTGACGTGCCGCACTCAAATTCGAAATATGAATACGCTCGCAAATAATCTCGGGCTCAGGTTCGCTAATTCCAAATTAACGAATTTTCCATCGCGTCGCAATTAAATGATTACGCCTAGCGAAATCACTATTCACGTCACTAACGAATTAATTCTAAATTAATCCGCTCGCCCGAATTAAAATCTAATTTCAATTCCGCGTCGAAATCCATTTTCCTTTAATATATCAAATATATTAATTAATCGATTAATTCCAAATTAATCGTTCTCTCTCTTTAAATGATATTTTATCCCAGATAAAATATCTCCGTAATTAATCCCAGATTAATTTTCTCTCTCATCTAATTAATCCCAGATTAATTAAAAGTGCGAGTCATACGTCATCGGTGAATCTTTGGGAAGCGACCCATGAGATCCCCGGATATGTTGGCAGTAAATACGGTCGTCGAAGTATCCGAATCACGTACGTACCAAGTACTACGTTCTACCGATTTACGAGACAAGGTCGACTCCTAGCAAAGCACCAAGTCTTCTCAATTCTCCGGACATATTCTTATAAGAATATTAAGATCTGTATCAAGCGTAGTATACCATTGTATTGTGTGTATCGGCCCAGTATCGGATAGTCACATGCTAGGGCTGGGGCTGGATAAGTGTCTACCCCGTCCGAAGCACATATCGGATGTCTGGTAACATAATCTCTATAATCGGATATTCATGACCTGGTCACAATATCCCGATTGGTTGCGCAACAATCAAGAGCACTAGTACCGTATCCTGCGTGACATCATCTCCACTATGACTGAAGTGATACTTCCGTCTTGACATCACACCCAATACACTACGACTCTCTGATAAACCCAGAAGTGGTGTACGCAGAACCGGTTAAAGCCCTGTACCACCAAGACCAAAGTCTATCGATTATCGTAAGTATTAGCTATGTAAGTCTCAGGTTAAGACTATACACACCTACCTTGATTTCGGCCTCCCATAGACACATAGTCATAATACCAATGGGATTCTGAGGGGTCTATCCAGAGCGAAGCTGTTTCCCGTACCATCGGTGAAACACAACCTCCTATAGCACTTGCATAAGTATCCAATACTTAAATATATGAAAACTATGCCGTTGTGCCCTCACAACGCGCACAAGTGCAATACTAGCATATTCCGCATTATCGATGTCCTGTCTCGATAATACTCCGGCTAGGGATATTTAATGATTAATCCTTCGTGGATTGATACTGTCTCATATCATTCTCAATCCAGGAACTAATCATATGGACCTCTCTTCATTTATACATTTATGGTGATCTAATCACAAATGATGAGAGTGCAATTTCCTTGTCACATAGTTAATTTGTACAACAACACCATGATCTGTACAAATAGTGACGCTATGGGTAATATTATCCAACAGGCAACCGATGCATCCCATCATCCCTCCATCAGTGCTTGGTTTTCTGGAACCAAAGGGATGAAGTAGAAATCGTACACGCCGACAACAACCCTTCGCCGCAGACACAAACTCGGCCGAATACTATATGTATGAGGGAAACTATGGGCCAACCAGAGTCCTGAACGAAGGAGAAAGCCCAACCATCGTAGCTCAGAATGACGAGCCATGCCCCGCTGGATTGTTAAACTACCTGTTCGCATAAACAAGACCAACCACAGTGGTCTTCGAAGAACCCACATATATCGGTATCAATGGAGCACGGCCACAGTAAGGAGCAAGCCGCCCTTGCGGCCTCTAAGGCCAATTTAATGGCCTACGTTCTGGAAAAAAAAAATGAGGACGAGGCACTGGTCGCTGTTTCTGCTTTAAGAGGGAAGCTGCTGACGCACCAGATGGAGGATAAGGTGAAAGAACTGTGTGGGGTGGACTGTTTGATAGAGGGAGAAGACACACTGGAGGACGAATACGCGCTGAACGAACGACGCAAGACAAACTTCTCAAGAGGACAAGATGCTCTAGAAGAGGTAAATATGAGGGATGAATACAATAAGCGCATAACATATGTCAGCAAGGAATTGAGCCCCCAGGTACGCGAAAAATTGCTCTGTTTACTACTAGAATACAAATATTGTTTTGCATGGGATTATAATTAGATGCCCGGCCTAGATAGGGCTTTGGTGGAACTGATGAGCGGAAAATATATCAATATTTACCGCCCCTTTTACTTAATATTTTGTTTAGTTTCTCGGGTTTGATGAACGTTTTGATATGTTTTATTTTATTTTGCAGATAAAATAATATCGGGACTCAATGAAATCATTTAGGATGAAATGTGGATCAAATAAGGGCAATTATTGGACTTGCTATATTAATTTTGGAGATTGGAAACTTGAAAGGGCGTTTTTGACGAAGTGCAGTTTTGGAAATTCCAGTTTTGCGCATCTGTAGTATTTTGGGCATAACTGTTTACTCCGATATCGGATTGAGCTGATTCAAGTTCCAGATTAAAGAAGACTCAACGATCTACAACTTTGAAAGAGAAAAATATTTTCAAATTATGATGATTTCATGACCGAAATTGATGAACCATCCAGAAGTGTGTGGAGTGTAATTATTAAAAGTCATTATCAATCATTTTCAAAGCAAAATATTAATTAATTAATAATTAATAAAAATTATCAAATCAACACCAAACAAGATAAGCAATTAGTGGAGCAATTATGGATTTGGTGGAGTAATTAGTGGAGAAATTAATAATGGATTTGGTGGAGAATTTGATGGATGATTTGATGGAGGCAAAATTTTACCTATAAATACCAAGCCATTTCATTTGTAAAATTAATACTTTCTTCTTTGAAGTTCTTAATGAATAAATAAGAAGATTGTATCTAGTTTGTTTATTTTTAGTTTTCAGTAATTAATTTTCAGTTTCGCACTTTCATTTCTTTACTTTTCAGTTTTGACTTTCCGCAATTTACTTTTACGCACAATACTTTTGTTTCTTTAATTTTTCAGTTTTTACTTTTCAGTAATGAGGAGGTAATTTCCCAAGCTAGGGTGAAAGGTAATTCTTTTACTATTACTATTTAGATTAATCTCCCTTAAAAATAATATATTCACTATTTAAAATACTGATTAATAAAGGATACTGCTATATTGGTCGGTTGGCAATTCAATTTAATGTGGTTTAAACCTGACTAATCAAGGATACCGCCAAATGGTCGGTTGGTAAATTTATTTTGGTACCGCCTTTATGGCTGGATTATGGACAAATATTACTGCCTATATGGCTGGTTGGACTTAATTTGACTTAATCAGGATACCGCCAGATTGGTTGGTTGGTAAAATAATATCACAAGTTTATATATTATTTTATGGGAGATATCTAAATTAGTAGTAGTATAAGTAATTCCTTTTACCTTAGCATTTTATTTTATTGTAATTTACTTTTCAGCTTTTACTTTACCGCAATTACTTTCAAGCATTTTCATTTTATGTCTTTTACTTTTAAGTATTTATTAGCCCTAGTTATGTGTGGTAACTAAATTAGTTATCTGGGGTTGTGATGAATTTCAATATCACCGGTTTATAAGGGGTTAAATTATGGTTTGGGTAATATAAAGGTTTATTTATTGAGCCTTAATCTTAATGCTTTTTATTAACTGGCCATTAATAAAATTGATTAGGTAAACTTAAAATGAACTAGACATAGGGATTTTAAGTTTAAAACCTTAGACTCAATAGCCCACGATCTCCCTTGAGGATATATAACCTTTAATAGATTTCCTTACAGGATAGACATATACCTGTCGGGCGGGGGTAGCCATAATTCGAACTTAAACTTAATGAATCCAGATAATTCGGTTGACATAGGCATATGGTTCATTGAGTTAAACTGGGTATTTGTGTCTAACCATCGACAGAGGCTTACACATAATTTAGTGTTCCAGGTTAATAAATCAATATATTACCCAACTTTAAGATAACAACTTCATCTTTAAAATGATATTGGAAGAAATCACAACCCTAGATAGTTTTTAATACTGAATTTTCTTAAAACCTATTTTCGACAATTTTATTTACTTGCTTTTAAATTTAGAATCGTCACCATTTCAAATCAATCAATCAACTTGTTAGATATTAGTAATCATTTGACCTCATAAAATTAATAGTTTAGATATTAAGTCCTCGTGGGATCGATATTTTTATACTACTTGAACGATACGTGCGCTTGCGTTATACGTGTGTGTTTACGCCGGTCAAGTTTTTGGCGCTGTTGCCGGGGACTTAGTTATCTTTTACTATTAGTTTAGGGGTTATAAACCTTTACTTGTATCTAATTTCTTTTTACTTATTATTTCTGTTTTCTTGTGTTACAGGTTCTTTGACACTTCATGAGACGAACCAGAAGCTTTGAACTCCGACCACTTGACCTAGAAATTGAAAGAACCATCAGACAGTTGAGAAGAGAAAGGCGAGAAGGCCAAGAAGCTTTAGTCAACATGGAACCTGAACCTTTGATCGTTGCACCACCAATTCCCATTCGAGACAGAACCATTCCGATGGTTGACAGACTCATTTCCTGTATTGTACTTCCTCCCTTACCAGCAAATGCGTGTGACATCAAAACATGCATTCAGATGATTCAGCAGTCAGTTCAATTTGGAGGGAATGCAACTGAAGATCCTAACGCCCACATCAGCAACTTCCTGGAAGTTTGCGGCACTTTCAATTACAATCGAGGAGCTGAAGAAGCAATGAGATTGCGGGTTTTCCATACTCTTTGAAAGACAGAGCAAAGGCCTGGCTACATTCACTACCAGCAGGTTCCATCACAACATGGAACACCCTAGCCACCAAATTCCTTGCAAAGTACTTTCCACCAGCCAGAACAGCAAAACTGAGAAATGCCATCACATCCTTTGTGCAGCAAGATTCAGAATCCATGTACGAAGCTTGGGAAAGATACAAAGATCTGCTCCGGAAATGTCCTCACCATGAGATTCCAAAATGGCTTCAAGTCCAAACTTTCTATAATGGACTTTCTGGATTGATGAGAACCACTATTGATGCTGCTGCTGGATGAGCTTTGATGTCAAAAGGAGAAGATCAAGCCTGGGACCTAATCGAAGAGATGGCCAATAACAATTCCTTGTGGCCAACAGAAAGGAGCTTGATTCAAAGAATTGCAGGAATTTATGAAGTTGGAGCCAACACAGCAGTTAGTGCCAAACTGGACCAGATATGCAAATTCATGGAGACTCTCAACACTCAAAGCAATATTGGAGCAACAAGTTCAACATATGGAGGAGCACCAGAGCCAACTCAACCTGAAGAAACGGTGAATTATGTCAACAATTTTAACAGACAGGGAAACAATCCATATTCCAACACCTACAACCCAGGGTGGAGGAATCATCCCAATTTTTCATGGAGCAACAATTCTGGACAAAGGAACAATCCACCACCAGGATTTCAACAGCAGAACTATCCACCACCTGAATTCCAACAGCAGAACAAAAGCCAGGAGCAGACAAATGAACCAGGCATAACAGAAGTGCTAACTCAGTTAAAAAAGTATGATGCTATATTTCAATCTCAAGCGGCATTAATTCAAAGTCAATCTGCTTCTATTAAAGCACTAGAGAATCAAATGGGACAACTGGCAAATGCTCAGAGTTACAGACCGCCAGGTACCCTTCCCAGCAACACAGAGCCAAATCCAAGAAACATGGGGAAGGAAAAATGTCATGCCATCATGTTAAAGAGCGGTACTGAAATCAACAAAGATGTTGGAGTCAATTCAACTGCTGAGGAAGTTCCAAAAGAAACAAAGCAAAAAATGGAAGAAAGAAGAAAGAAAAGGAAAAAGAACAGATCACTCCACCTCCACCTTTTCCTCAACGTCTTCAGA
>SKCR01045194.1:0-56021 GCA_019454045.1 Zanthoxylum bungeanum | reverse complement strand
TCGATTGCAGTTATCGAGATGCGTCTTAGGGTCGTTGGCCCCGTGCAGCGTTAGTTTTGGGGATGCGTCCCAGGGTCGAGGTCCACATTTGGTCAATGATATTGGGATGCGTCTCAGGGTCGAGGGCCCTATTGTCGGTTGCAGCTATTGGGATACGTCCCAGGATCGAGGTCCCCAGCAGTATCAACTCAGCTCGAGGCAGCAGGCGAGCCAGGTAAGTGAAATTGCATTGCATAACTTTGATAGGATTGTTCAAAGTCACACACTACACAAGTCCCATCAAAGTGGGGGCGACTGTAGGCACTACATTTTTACATATGAAACCCGATGATGAGTCTCAGTTGGAGGCACTACTTTTTTAGTCGAGGATGTTGCGGGAAACGATCGGCGAAAGGGAATCGATATTTTGTTAGATTTTTATTCGCCTGTTTAGCGTCAAGCTTACTTGTTGGAAATCCATTTAGAGCACTTGGCCTAAAAAAAAAACCCGCAAACCTTTTAACCTTGGCCCAAATCCACTCACCAAGTCCACACAACACCTAACCCACCAAGACAAGCCCACGCCCACCAACACCTAAGCCCACACGCCCAAGGCCCTCAAAATACAACCCAATTAAATAAAATATTAATTAAATGATATACCAAACTAAATAAAATATTTAAATAAAATAAAATATTAATTAAGTCATTTACCAAATCAAATAAAACATAAAATAAAATTATGCCTAATTTAGATAAATCACAAATTCTAACTTCCAAATTAAAAATATTGTATTCCTAACTTAAATGATATTGTGCCTAATTAAAATAAATCATAACCAATTAAAGATATATTAGCTTCCTAATTTGAACCAATCTTGTCTCCATCAAATCCATTGCTTTCCTTATTTAACACCAAATCATATCCCCTTTTAATTAGCCAAATCTCTTCCTTGTGAAACAAGGAGAAGCCCTAGCCCTTGTCTATATAAACAAGTCAATTCCAACACTTTCCCTCTATCCTTTTCACGCCATACAGCAGAAAAATACAAAGAGAAAGGCCTTCCATTCACGCACACAACAATAAGAAAAACACAAAATTTCTCTCCTCCTCCACCATCCAAAAACCGAAAACCACAATCCTTAAACACCCATGCATTAACCAAATATCACAGCCACATAAACCCCCCACACATCACTGAAAATCTCCCACATACAGCAGCCCTATTTACCGAAATTACACCCCTGAAGTAATGAGTAGAAACGCCTCAAATAGCAGCCATATACACGCCCAAACAGTGAGTAAACACACCTAAACAGCAGCCCTCTAAGCCCCCCTAAAAAAACTCTAAACAGCAGCCATATACACACCCAAACAGTGAGTAAAAACGCCCCAAATAGCAGCCCTTTACACACAAAAATAGCAGCTCTACACCCCTAAAATAGCCCATAAATAACCTAAACTGGTAAAAAAAAAACTGCAATTTTTACTCCGTAAAACAATCACAAAAAAACTGCACTTAAAGCCTTTAAAAACACGTAAAATAGTAGCCTAAAACACCAGAAACAGTGACCAAAATACAGCAGCAAAACAACAGCAAAACGGAGTCAAAATAATAGCTTGAGTAGTAAAACAGCGAGCGGAAACGTAAACCAGTGAACCAGAAAAGTTGCGGAGCTTTACCCCTTACGATCAATTTGAAACGCGAGTCCGAGAGTCAACGAAAAAGGTTAGACCTGAGGGTACCTTTCACATCTATTTTCTTTCTTATTTTTACTGTTTATTGAATTGTATTCGCATGATTATTGTGAAGTGATGTATGTTGTGGCCTTTGAATAAAACAGAAAATGTGTCACCTCTTGTGGTATATAGGATGGAAACCCGGACGTAAATTTCATAGCCGATTCCGAATGGACGGTAGTATGATCTGTACTCGGGATACAACTCCACGTACCACTTGAGTAAACGGCACATATTTTGTTTTATGTTGTTTTGATGTGTTTATTATTCGTTATTTAATTTCCGCATACTATTTGTTTGTGTAATGATGTCATCGAGCGCATGGGTTTTGTAAATGGGACTGAAGGTCCTCTATTTTGAGGGGTTAAAATCCTTTACCACGATGCTTTGCCGCGCCGATCGATGTATATTCGGTTGAATGTAAAATAATCGGGTATACGAAGTCCGATATTGTTGTCCTTATTTCTTTATATGCATTATGTTATTAGCGCATGGGCTTAGTAAGTGGGATTAAAGGTCTTCTAAGTGAAGAGGTTAACATCCTTTACCATGATGTTTTGCCGCGCCGGATGATGAATATTCGATTGGATGTGACATATGTTCAATCGGATACACGAAGTCCGATATCATTGTCTTTACTTCTTATATATGCATTATGTCAATTGCGTATGAGCTTAGTAAGTGGAATCAAAGGTTCTCTATGTTGAGGGATTAAAAGCTTTGCCACGATGCTTTGCCTCACCGGATGAGGTATATTCGATTGGATGTGAGATATGTTCAATCGGATACATGAAGGCCGATATCATTGTCTTTAATTTTTATATGTATTGTGTTGTTTGTGCATTGGCTTAGTAAATGGGATTAAAGGTCATCTAAGTGAATGGGTCAAAATCCTTTACCACGATGCTTCGCCGCGCCTCTCCTTATGTCATTTATCCTTTCGCACATCATTGCTTCACTTATATATGCACTATGAAGTTCCATATAGTCATCTTTGCTTTCACATGTATTGTAATGAAAAGCGCATGGGGTTATTATGTTGGATGAAAGGTTCTCCATTTGGGGGAAGAAAAGCTTAAAAGGCTACCTTTACCACGGTATTCGCCGCGCCTTTATTCCATTGATTGCATCATTTACTCATGTCTTGGCTTGATATATTATCATTTATGTATCCATGTTATGATAGTATTCTGGTATTATCTCTCGTGGTATATCGGATGGAAACCCAGACGTAAATTCCGTAGTCGATTCCGAATGGACGGTAGTGCGGTCTGTACTTGGGATACAATTCCACGTACCACTTGAGAAAAGTGCCAACGTGCGTGTTTGCGTCAATATTAGTTATCTTCTTTCACATCACACCATAGCATGCTTATTTTAATGCCTAATTGCCTCTTTAGCTATCTCTTTACATCATGCGCTTGATTGCCTCTCTTTAATATGCATGCTCGTATAATTCCTGCTTGTTTGCGCTTCCATGATTATGAATGCAATGTGTCTGTGAAACTATGCGCTTGCCATTATTCTGATTCAATTTTATGCATGCTTGTAAGATTATTGTTCTCTTGCGTTTCCGTATCCATGAATGTAATGTGCTTATGATGTAGCATGCTTGCCGTATTTCAATTTACCTTTACATATGCAAATTTGGACATAGGTTATATGCAAAAATATGTTATATGCAAATATGAAAATGTGTTACATGTGAACTTAGATGAACTTTTGATTTATGCATGTGAAATAGAATACCCTTGGGAATGTATGTTGCTAAACTCGATTAAACTATTGCACAAATCATTTTATTACAAGTGGCATAAGTAATGGACCATTCTGAACCCAACGGTTTGAGGTCTTCCCTTGCGAGGGGTGAGTGCGGCCTTAAATCATTTTCCCGGTTCACACCGGATGGTGACTCCATTATTATCCGATTTAGTCCCCCGCAGGCTACTCCGTACTCCCAACTAGGCCACGAGCCTATAACAGCATGCGTCGTCAATTTCTGTGTCCCACAATGTTCCTAGTCATAGTTTTGTGAATAATCTGGGCGTTCACAAAGCGAAGAGACTAGCATGATGATATGATCCGCCCTTAACTGGGGTAGCTGATCTCATAGGCTACTAGCGGAGATCCGTCCGCTTGGTGTGTCACATGGATGCATGAGCTTCTTCTGTCCATCGAACTGACCACCAAAAGTTTTCATATGGAGTGTTTATCCCATGTGTCTGTGAGAACTTTCATGTATCGATTATATGACTAGTCCTTAGACTTGAGGTCTTTATAATCTTTTGTGTGGATCAAATAACTTTGACATCCTCTTTTCCTGGTTCAAAAGATCCGGACATAAGGGTATGATTGGTTCATTTGTTGAAACACATGAAGTTTGTAAAGATACAACAGAGAATCGCCACTCTCTCGGATAATATTTTTTTATAAGAGTAGTATTCCAGTTCGCGGGTTGACATATGTGATTAGTGCTTGAGACTGTGGCCACAGCGGAAGAATCATATGAGATTCTTGGGTTAGCACGATTCATGACACAATCAACATCATACCTTTGACCATATGGGTAGACACGTTTCGTACCCTAGGTCAATAGGTGGGAATACAGTGAGGCGAGAGACCGTATCATATGTAAATCGCATACATAATGGGTATATATATCTTTCCTTCTCATTTGGGGGCTTTGGCATATTGCTAGATGTCAACCTTGGTCATTGAAATCGAATGACCATCTGATTGGAGGATAATTTATGTTCGATTAAATTATCACGATTCATTCATGTCCAACTTGAGGGGAACCCAAAAGGTCACACACAACAAGTTGAAATCAATGGTTAATAGTGCACAATATATATTTTATAGCATATATGATTGCTGTAGGAATTGTTCATAAATGGTTCAATGTGTTTAATTACTGAACAGATCATTTATGAGGTTTCATAGTGGCTTAGGGATTGGTAAATGATGATAGGGGCACTTTGGGAATTGGAATAAATAGTTTTTTTATATATAAAAAAAACTATTCACGTGAATAGTAATTTTTTTTTTAATTTTATTATTTTGTTATTTATTTTGAATTCCAATTCGGCCCAAACTCTTATTAGAGTTTTATGATCTCATTATACCAATTAATTAAGATCCAAGGCTAAGATTAAATTGGCTTTTATCCCACATCGAATTCTTAAATAATTTTATTGTCTTTGGAGCACTATATAAACCCAAATAATTCTTCACAAATCTTTGCACCAAACCTTTCATATCTTGGGTTTATATAAGTGAGCAACACTAAAGTTTAAGAGTAAGCCACTAATTTTGAGGATCCTTAAGTCTAATTGACTAGAGGAACCTAGTGTTAAAAGTTTTGAGGTATTTGCCTAGGCTAGCACCAAGGGAAAAATACTCGTGCACTCAAGGCGTAGTCTTGCCGTTGAGTTTTGGCTTTGGGGTGTGCATCTTTGGAGGCCACACACTTGGGTGGCTCTTTGGAATGTGGAAGAGCATGCTGAGTTCGAGAAATGCCTGTAGATTGGAGGGAGGACTGGAGGAGTCTACGGTTCAAGTAAGTCCTTTTTCTTTCTTTATTTTAATTAGAGTTCTTATGATAGTTAACACGTTTAGGTTTATATTCTTTGCATGTTTTATGAGTTTTATGCTTAGAATATATAGTAACATGCCTAGGCTTGTAGAATAATCAAAACAAATGGGTCTTAGGCAAAGGGAAAGCGGCATCATAATTTTTATTTTCCGTTGCGCACTCGCGGTAGCTTCCCAACAATGGTATCAGCTCGCCGTTTTTGTTTTGATTAGTTCTCACTCATTTGAACTCGAAATTGGGTGTGTAAAAGCTCGTTGGAAAGCTAACACCCTGAACGTAATTTTAGGCACAATTTTTGCATGATTTGGTTAAGATTTAAATTGTGAAAATGTATTTAAAGTTCACGCATCTGCAGAAAAATGTGAATAGTAAATTTATTTGAATAAAATAAAATGCAATATCATAATTAAATATTAATCAAAGTTATTTAATGCCTAAAATAACTCCAACATATTAAAACTCATATGCTTGAGGATTCTATATTTGATTAGAATTGGCTTGATTATTTTAGGGTGCAATGATCTAGAGACATTCTAAGAAATAGAGAGTGTATTGCTTATCCCTTAGCTAAGTAATTATTCCGTGATGAACTTAGAGATTTATTACCTTTAAGGCTAATAAATATAAAATCACTTGTTTATAAAAGATACAAGTGGGGTGGGACCAAGGAGTTAACAAAACTTTCCAAACTAAAGTTAATTTAACCAAATGTATTACTACAGTTAGATAATGATTTGATGTCTTCCTTCACTCACTACCTTTTTATAGCTAAAAGGAAAAGCTGTGAAGACATCTAGATAATCATTTACTCAAGGCTTACCTTAAAGCATATTTAAAGTGTTGGACTAATTTGGAGGATCTATTGTTTATTCTTGTCACCAAGGCGATAAGAACCAAAGAGGTAAGGGTATTTAAGAGAGTTCACTCCACCCTCCTATTGGGAATTTTTAATGGAGGAATCCATTTGACAGTTATTCACTTAAACTTGCTAAAATCCTCAATAATAATTTAAGTCTAAAATCTACCTCCCATTGTAAAGTATAGACCCAAAGGGCTTAACCTTATTGGCAGGACTAGGCTTTACCAGACTGACCAATACCAATTTGTCCCTAAATCGTACTATTGATAATGATTTGAATTTTCTGAGTCATAAGATGCAGCGACCCTTAGGCGTGGTCTTATAACTTAGTGGCAAAGATTGGGTGTCCACAAGGACTACCATAAGTTATGGCATGTTTGATTGCCCACCCCAATGATCAAGGAATTCTGATTTATATCATAAATTGGTTGGGAACCTACCTAATTCATATTTTTATAACGACCGGCCCTAGTCGGAGTTATGAAATATGATAATGGGATCCTTGCCCACAAGAAATCCATCATATTGAGGTTGATGCGATTTGCTTAAAATTTTAAAATAATTGAGTGGGAGCAACATCATAATATTAAAAGCCATATTATTATGAAACATTAATGAAAACATATTCCTAATTTTAACATTCTCTCTTAATAGGTGGGTTAAAATATTTCACAAACATTCAAATGGCAAACAGAGTATCACTTCGTTCTATTCTTGATGAGCATAAGCTCAAAGGGGACAACTACAATGACTGGTTTAGAAACCTTAAAATTGTCTTACGACAAGAAAAGATTTTCTATGTTCTTGAAAGACCATTTTCCCATGAACCCGCAGAAGATGCTGACCACAATACATTCGATGCTTGGAAGAAACACGTCGATGATGATGAGCAAGCAGTTTTCATAATGCTTGGCTCTATGTCGGATGAACTTCAGAAAGCTCACGAAGATATGGATGCTCAAACCATCATATTTCACTTGAAGGAGTTGTATGCAACTTCCGTTCATACCGTGAGATTCCAAGTGTCATGTGTCTAATTCCAAACAAGGTTTAAAGAAGGATCTGTTAGTGGACATGTGCTTAAGATGATTAGCCATATTGAAAAATTGGCCAACCTTGGGTTCATCATGGATCATGAGATATGTCAGGATCTAATTCTTCAGTCATTACCAAAAGAATTCTCTAACTTTATTATGCAGTTTCATCTGTCTAATAAAGAAGCTACTTTAGCAGAATTGCACAATCTGATAAAGCAAGCGAGAAGGACCTGAAACCAGAGTTTAAAACCTCCGTTATGCTTACGGGTACGGACCTGAGGCACGAGGCCCAAAGAAAAAAAAGGGCAAGGCCAAGGCTCCAGATCACCTAAAGCCCAATGGTAAGGTGGAGAAGAAAAATGGAAAGGTGAAATGTTTATTTTGTGGAAAGAAGGGTCATTGGAAGAAATATTGCAGATCCTTGAAAGCCAAGGAAGCTAGGGAAGCCCAAGAGGCCAAGAAGCCCAATGCTTCAGGTATGTTGTATATGATTGAACTATATTCTCAAAACTCTTAACCTTTTACTTGGGTGCTTGACACCGGTTGTGGGACTCACTTGTGTAACAATGTGCAGGGCCTGAGAAACAGTAGGAGACTCCGTCATGAGGAGGTTGACTTACGCATGGGTAATGGAGCAAAACTGGCTACATTGTGCGTGGGGACTTATTCATTAGTTTTGCCGAATGGTTTAGTTTTAGACTTAGAAGATTGTGTTTATATACCTTCTCTAGTAAAGAACATCATTTCAATTTCTTCATTATGTAATAAAGGCATTTCATGCCTAATAAGTTGTAATGAAATTCTAGGTATTTTGAAAAATGGTATATATGGCTTACAAACTAACAAAGAATGTTCAACTTCTAATATATACAATGTTAACTCGAATAATCTCAATGAATCACTTCTTTGGCACAGACGCTTAGGTCATATC
Source organism: Zanthoxylum bungeanum (assembly GCA_019454045.1). Taxonomy (NCBI): domain Eukaryota; kingdom Viridiplantae; phylum Streptophyta; class Magnoliopsida; order Sapindales; family Rutaceae; genus Zanthoxylum; species Zanthoxylum bungeanum. The sequence goes on along the minus strand of SKCR01045194.1, from coordinate 47,879 downwards.
AATGAAACAAGATTAACTAAGCTACATAAGGATGCGTATTTCCAACCCTTCAAATATGAATCTTATGGAACTTTTGAATCTTTTTTACTTGGTAAAATGACCAAATTACCCTTCAAAGTTAAATGACAGCATGCAGTAGAGACATTAGAACTCATACACTCTGATGTATGCAGACCAATGTCTGTCACCGCTAGAGGTGGATTCTCCTACTTTATTACCTTTATCGATGATCACTCGCGATATGGGTATGTGTACCTTATGCGGTACAAATCTGAAGCCTTTGAGAAATTCAAAGACTTCAAAGCTGAAGTAGAAAACCAGCTTAATAAAAGTATTAAGTCACTAAGGTCTGGCCGAGGTGGTGAATACTTAAGCAACGAATTTCAAGATTACTTGAGAGAAAATGGCATTATTTCCCAGTGGACTCCTCCGGGAACTCCACAGCATAATGGGGTCTCCGAAAGGAGAAATCGAAAATTCTTAGATATGGTGCGATCAATGATGCCAGACACGGATCTACCTCTTTTTTTTTGGGGTCTTGCTTTAGAAACTTCAACACTACTACTAAACCAAGTTCATTCCAAGACTGTTAGTCAAACACCATATGAGTTATGGTCTGGGAAACGTCCTAGTCTTAGTTATCTAAGATTTTGGGGATGTGACGCATATGTCGAGCTCACACAAATTAACAAATTGGATGATAGGGTAGTTAAATGTAAGTTTGTAGGATATGCCTTGAACTCAAGAGCATACGTGTTCTACGTCCCAAATGAACAAAGAACATTGTCTCACGAAATGCTAAATTTCTAGAGAATGAATTCCTTCTCAAGAAATATAGTGGGAGTAGACTTTACCTCGATGAGGTACGAGAAGAAACTAACATAAAACTAAAACCCAGGCCCCTCAAAAGGGCAGCGATGGAACAACACAAGGTTATGAACTCAGAAGGTCTGGTAGGGAAAGACATGAGCCTGAAAGATTTGGTTTCCATATTAATGAGGAACATGATTAGGTCATTGACAATGACGATCCCACCAGTTATGATGAAGCAATGCGCAACATTGATTCAGTCAAGTGGCTTGAGGCCATGAAATCTGAAATAGACTCTATGTATCAGAACCAAGTCTGGGACTTGGTAGATGCACCTGAATGGATAAAACCCATAGGCTACAAATGGATTTACAAGCGTAAAAATGATGCAGAAGGAAACATCCAAACCTAAAAGGCTAGGTTGGTGGCGAAAGGTTATAGACAAATCCAAGGAATTGACTATGAGGAAACCTTCTCGTCTGTTGCAATGATAAAGTCTATTCGAATTTTACTGCACTAGCTACACACTTTGATTATGAGATTTGACAGATGGATGTCCAAACAGCTTTCCTTAATGGGAACCTCGTAGAGGAAGTCTATATGACACAACCTGAGGGGTTTGCATCTAGGATGATCATAATAAAGTATGCAAGCTTAACGATCCATTTATGGACTCAAGCAAGCCTCTAGAAGTTGGTATATATACGATTTGATGAGATAATCAAAGAATTTGACTTCATCAAAAATGTAGACGAGCCTTGTGTTTACAGAAAAAGAAGTGGGAGTTCTGTTGCATTTCTTGTATTATATATCGATGACATATTAATCATCGGGAATGATATTCCCATGATGTAAGCCACCAAGCAATGGTTATCTCAGAATTTCTCCATGAAAGATTTGGGAGAAGTAGCCTACATCCTAGTCATTAAGATCTACCGTGATAGATCTAAGAGGTTGTTAGTAGTTTCTCAATCTACGTACATAGATAAGGTTTTGAAAAGATTCAAAATGGAAGATTCCAAAAGAGGTAATTTACCTACTTGTCATGGAATCAAATTATCTAAGGAGCAATGTCCACATACTCCTTCAGATAGAGAGCGTATGAGTAGGATCCCTTATGCTTCAGTAATAGGATCGATCATGTATGCCATGATATGTACAAGACCTGATGTCTCTTATGCTCTTAGCATAACAAGCAAGTATCAGACAAATCCTGGTGAGCAACACTGGGCAGCTGTCAAAAAAATCCTCAAGTATCTGAGAAGAACTAAGGATGTGTTTTTGACATACAAAGATTGTTATGAGATGAAAGTCTTTGGTTACTGTGATGCGAGCTTTCAGACTGATAGGGATGATAGCAGATCGCAAACAAGATATATGTTTACTTTGAATGGCGGTGCTGTTAGTTGGAAAAGCTCAAAGCAGTCAACTACAGCGGACTCCACCACTGAAGCCGAGTATATTACAGCATCTGTGGCAGCTAAAGAAGCAGTCTGGATAAAGAAGTTCATCACGGAACTGGAAGTGTTTCCTGCGATAAAGAATGGCATCACAATATTTTGTGACAACATGGGCGCCACTACTCAATCAAAGGAACCAAGGTACCACCAGAAATCCAAGCATGTACTCAGGCAATTTCATCTCATCAGAGAGATTGTTGAGAGAAAAGAAGTTATTATAAGAAAATACCCACAGAAGATAATCTTGCTGATTCTCTGACTAAAGGGCTGACTCAATAAAAGCATGATAAGGACACCCGAGAGTATGGTTTCCAGATTCATACTAGTTGGCTATAATGCAAGTGAGAGATTGTTAGAGATATGCCGTATATCCAACTTGTGGATGGGCTATATGTACATGTATTTGTAATATTTCCATTAATTAATAAAATGGCTATCTTTATTATACGTGTCTTACATAACTTATATGAATCATCAACACTATAATAAAGCCCTTGGAGTAATAAGACGATGGTTTCCACGCCTTATGAGAATCATTACTCTTAAATATTCCTAGTAATAGTTTTGTGAATAATCTGGGCATTCACAAAGCGGAGAGACTAGCATGATGATATGATCCGCCCTTAAGTGGGGTAGCTTATCTCATAGGCTACTAGCAGAGATCCGTCCGCTTGGTGTATCACATGGATGCATGAGCTGCTCGTGTCCATCAAACTGACCACCGAAAGTTTTCATATGGAGTGTTTATCCCATGTGTCTGTGAGAACTTTCATGTATCGATTATATGACTAGTCCTTAGACTTGAGGTCTTTATAATCTTATGTTTGGATCAAATAACTTTGACATTCTCCTTCCCTGGTTCAAAAGATCCGAACATAAGGGTATGATTTGGTCATTTATTGAAACACATGAAGTTTGTAAAGATTCAAAGAGAATCACCACTCTCTCGGATAATATTTTCTTATAAGAGTAGTATTCCAGTTCGCGGGTTGATATGTATGATCAGTGCTTGAGACTGTGGCCAAAGCGGAAGAATCATATGAGATTCTTGGGTTAACACGATTCATGACACTATCAACATCATACCTTTGACCATATGGGTAGACACTTTCCGTACCCTAGGTCAATAGGTGGGAATACAGTGAGGCGAGAGACCGTATCATATGTAAATCGCATACAGAATGGGTATATATATCTTTCCTTCTCATTTGGGGGCCTTGGCTTATTGCTAGATGTCAACCTTGGTCATTGAAATCGAACGACCATCTGATTGGAGAATAATTTATGTTCGATTAAATTATCACGATTCATTTCATGTCCAACTTGAGGGGAACCCAAAAGGGCACACACAACAAAGTCGAAATCAATGGTTAACAGTGCACAATACATATTTTACAGCATATATGATTGCTGTAGGAATTGTTCATAAATGATTCAATGTGTTTAATTACTGAACAGATCATTTATGAGGTTCCATAGTGACTTAGGGATTGGTGAATGATGATAGGGGCACTTTGGGAATTGGAATAAATAGTTGTTTCTATATATAAAAAAAAATTCTATTCACGTGAATAGTACCACATGAATAGTACTTTTTTTTAAATTTTATTATTTTGTTATTTATTTTGAATTTGAATTCGGCCCAAACTCTTATTAGAGTTTTATAAGTCATTATACACTAATTAAGATCCAATGGCTAAGATTAAATTGGCTTTTATCCCACATCGGATTCTTAATTAATTTTGTTATTTTTGGAGCACTATATAAACCCAAGAATTTCCACAAAATCTTTGCACCAAACCTTTCATATCTTGGGTTATATTAGTAAGCCACTCTAAAGTTAAGAGTAAGCCATTGATTTTGAGGATCCTTACGTCTAATTGACTAGAGGAACCTCGAGTTAAAAGTTTTGAGGTATTTGCCTAGGCTAGCACCAAAGGCAAAACACCCGTGCACTCAAGGCGTGGTCTTGCCGTTGAGTTTTGGCTTTGGTGTGTGCATCTTTGGAGGCCACACTTGGATGGCTCTTTGGAATGTGGAAGAGCATGCTGAGTTCGAGAAAAGCTTGTAGATTGAAGGGAGGACTGGAGGAGTCTACGGTTCAAGTAAGTCATTTTTCTTTCTTTATTTTAATTAGAGTTCTTATGATAGTTAGCACGTTTAGGTTTATATTCTTTGCATGTTTTATGAGTTTTATGCTTAGAATATATAGTAACATGCCTAGGCTTGTAGAATAATCAAAACAAATGGGTCTTGGGCAAAGGGAAAGCAGCATCATAATTTTTATTTTCCGCTGCGCACTCACGGCCGCTTCCCAACGGATTATGGAACAGTCTCATCCTTGACGAACTGTTCGTGTTCCATGATGGGGGTCGGTGCCAGGAATAGTATCATTCCGATTTTCATCGAGTTCTACTTTCCTCTCATTTATCACTACATCTATGAATTACTTTTTGAGGAAAACTGCATGAAGAGCAACCAATACCTTGTTCTCTTCTGGGTTGTCGAAGTAATATCCTTTGGTTTCGCTAGGATAACCTACAAATAGGCACTTATCCCATTTGGGTTCTAGTTTGGTATCATCCAAACGTTTAATGTATACTCAGCATCCCTAAATCGTCAGGAATGAGAAACCTGATTTCTTTCCTATCTATATTTCATATGGAGTCTGTCCAACAGATTTTGATGGAACCTTATTCAAAATAAGTATTGCATTGTTCAAAAGGAAATTAGTAGCTCAGTGCGACTCATCATTGACCTTACAATGTCCAACAAAGTTCGGTTTCTCCGTTCGGACATGTCGTTCAATTGAGGTGTTCCGGGAGGAGTCTACTGTGAAAGAAGACCATATTCTTTCAAGTAATGGAGAAACTCATTGAACAAGTATTCTCTATCACGGTCCGACCGTAATATTTTAATACTTTTACTGATCTGTTTTCTATTTCGTGTCGAAACGCTTTGAATTTTTCAAAAGTTTCTGACTTGTGTTTCATAAGATACACATAACCATAACATGATACATCATCTGTAAAGGTTACGAAGTATTCATATCCACTTCTAGCCTAGCTAGACATGAGCCCACATATGTCAACACCCTTACCACTAAAAGGTGTTTTAGGCATTTTACCTAATAAACCGGATTCGCAGACGTCATATGAATTAGGATTAAATCTGTCCAAGTATCCACTCCTTGAAAGTATGGATATAAGAGTCTTGTTAATGTGTCCCAGATAACAATGCCACAGATAAGTTTCATCCGTGTTACTCAATTTGAGCCTTTTGTTTGTCATGTTATATGTTTGAGATTCATTTATATTCAAAATATAAAGACCATTATTAACATCTGCTATACATATCAAAATGTCATCTTTATATACAAAACACCCAGTGTTATAGAATACAAAGGTATACCTGTATCGGGTTAAACAAGATATATAGATGATATTTCTAGTCAAATTAGGTATAAAATAACAGTCATCTAATATAATTACATGCCCCGAGGGTAGGTTCAAAACATAGGTCCCAACGGCCAAAACAGCGACTCTCGTCCCGTTTCCATCTCATAGGTCGATCTCAACTGAAGCCAGTCTCCTGATAATCTACAGATCCTGCACATCAGTACATATGTGAGTACCACATCAAGAATCAAAAATCCAATTTTTAAAACCAGTAGTGGACATGTTTAAAATAAACATACCTGAAGCCGGAGCTTTGCCCGCTTTCATTTCCTTCATTTATGCCTTATACTCAGTCACGCTTCCAATTACCCTGTTTGCCACAGTGTAGCAGACATCTTGGGATATGTCCTTAATCTTCCCAGAAGACTGTGATGATTTAGCCTTACCCTTATTTTTCTTCTTTTTCACACCTCTGGAACCCTCCGACCAGGCCTTGGCCTTCTGAGATGTCGAAGTAAAATGCGCCTCACGCTTCTTGTCCTTCAGAAGCTCTGGCTCTGCCTCTTTCAGAATTGCCATTAACTCTCCAATAGTCTTTTCTTGGTTCATCATGTTGTAGTTCATGATGAACCCGCCGCAACAGTCGGGCATAGACTGTAAGATCAAATATATAGAAGTCTCAGCCTCGAAGGTTATGCCGAACTGACTTAGCTATTCGATGTCAGCAATCATTTACGACACATAGTGCTCGACATATGTACCCTCTGACATACGCGAGCGGAAGAGCTTTTTTTGCAATACATACTTTTGAGATCTAAGGTTAGATTTGTGAAGATCTTTCAATTTCAACATCATGTTATAAGGATCCAATCCTTTGTTCTGACAACGAAATTGAGAAGTCATTGCGGCAAGCATGAAGGATTGAGCACTAAAGTTGTCATCACGATGAGTCTTCCAAAGCTCATGTTCTACTATTTGCTCAACTCTGGGCTCAGGCCCGAGAGGTTTCTCTATGATATGGAGTAACTTCTCGGCTCCCAGGACTATCCTGAGATTCATCTCCCAATCTGGAAATTCAGAGCCATTAAAGATATTTTCACTCATGATTATGTCCCTAACGTTAATCTTTCTAGCCATCTTGATTGCAATAGTCTAACTATCCAATCAATGATTTCGGGTACACTCAAAATACAATAGTTACTATAGTCCAACTATATAACCAACTACAAGTGGAGTAGTGTCTTGTAAAGTCTAACTGTTCAAAGAAAGCAATAAAAGATATTAGTCTAACTAATATTTATATAATGTGATATAAAAATAAAAGAGCGAGTATTAGCAAGTATTAAATGAAATTAAAAATTTAATACTAGCATCCCACTATTTTTAGGCGAGCTTCTAACCCTCTATGGATTACTCGGAAACCCAGTTTCCTAATGGGCTAGGATCCCGTTAAATAACACACAACCTTGACTTTGGCCAACAAGTTGTATGAAACTTATCAATTGGATCCCATCCAATTCCTAAATCCGGTAGGTGGACATCCATGTCCAAAACATATATACAATATATCATCCTAACATTTTCCTCTAAATTAACTAAGCCTTGGCTTTGGCTCAACACGCTTAATGATTCCAGTTAAGCGCATCCCATTGACGGTGGGAAAGCTTCGTAATCCACGTCGATGTATAGAAGTGACCTTGACTTTGGCCAATAAGTCACAAATGCCCAAGACATGTGATATATAACAAAGCTTTCGTGGTTCAAACACATCCGCGATGGACAGTGATCTTAACTTTGGCCAACAAATCAAAGTCAATCTTGGATCTTGAGAGAGAACCACTCAATGGAAGGAAAACGCTTAATACTAAAGTGAGGGTTTTTCGCGTAAATTGGTAACCAGTTTATTATCTTTGATTACGTCTCTTCATACACCCTTAAACATGCAATCTAAAAGCATAATAAGGTGCGATAAAATAATAATAATAGGAAGATGGATATATAATACAATTTGTTCCTAGAACAAATCTCTCTATTTCCTCTCTCACTCTAGCACTTTACATTCTTCTACCCAATTACATAACACATAAAGAAACCTCATTTACATTGAGGGGAATTGGTGAGAAGAGAAATACAAAGAGAAAAAGGAGGTGAAAGGCTGGACACGCAGGTCCAATTTAAATAAATTCCAAATTTACAACAATTTCCAAAATTGCCCCACCCAACTAATATCTATCTGATATACATTATTCATATAAATAGATCCAAGTATTCACACAAAGCATGCTGTCAATTAATCTAATCCAATTAATTAATCTTTGATTAATAACTATCGAATGTTCATTCAAAGATTTGATTTGCACGAGTCCAACTTGTTTAAGAATAAATACCCAAAGTAAAAATCCTTGAATTATATCGAATTACAATTTTAAATCCAATTCAAATTGTATCCAATACTAATTTATGTTTAATTCAAAATTAAACAATTACACTTTCAATAGTGCCTTTTAGACTTGGATTCCAAATCCAATCCAATTGGTCTCAAATGCCCATTTAGCATCCAATGTCAATTCAATTAAAGTCCAATGGGTATAGGCACTGTATTTTTTGCATAAAGCCCGATGATGAGCCTCGTATGGAGGCACTACTCGATAAGTTGCGAAAGTCGCGGAAACGGACGTCAGAATGGAAAATTCAAAAATTAATACATTATCAAATTTAATTCAATTATTTAGCCTCGGGTTCGCTCAATTGATCTATATTTCAAACGTTAGCCTCGGTCCAAAACCCATACAACCCATGCAACCCACAAAGGGCCACTCGCCCAAGCCCACATCACAAAACCCAAGCCCAATCCAAAATATTCAAATCATGTTTAACACATGCCAAAATCCCTCCTAATCCCCTTCCAAATTAAAAATATCTTGAATCTAATCCCCACCAAAATACACAATATTCTTTCCCTAAATAAATTAATAAAAATACACCCATTTATTGCTTGATTTGTTTCTTTTTGAAAACACATGCACATGAGAAACCTTAGCATGCAACTATAAAAGATAACATAGTCCAAACCCTAAATCTCTCTTCACTCACTCACACGGCCAACTAACACAATCAAAGCAAAGAAAAACCCTAAACAATCTTCTCTCACTCAACAATGGCCACTCTCTCGCCTCTTTCTCTCTGGAACCAAACAAATAGACCCTTCCATCTCTCTTAAACAAAAAGCCAAACCCAACAGAGTCTTCATACTCGACAAAACACAAACCGTAAACAACCCCATTCTCGGCCATCCTATAAAAACACACGAACACACTGCCACGCCACCTTCAAACAGACTATTGCTCCATTCTCTCTTCATGCCAAACACAAACCAACTGAATGAGAATAAGAAGCCACAACTAAGCAAGCCCTTGACTCACACGTAGAACACATGCCACGAACTGAACTCTTCACACGTCATCTTCTCTCTTGACTCACGCACATAAACCCTAGCAAACATTCTCACCCTAATTATTCTTTCCTCTCTCATCTCTCTCCACACTCGGTAGTGCACACCTCTCATCAACTCATGAAGCAACAAGATCCTAGACCACAAACCACTCACCCCGTAAACCCTAAACTGGACACCACTCACGTGAGCCACACTCATAAACAGCCAACACACACACGTCCTCTTCTTCACACAACAAACACAAACAGTCTGGCAGCACACTCACAACAGACCAAACAACCACCATAAATCGAACCAACCAGCCCTCCACTAAATCGAATAACCTCACTGACCGAACCAAAGAAACAAATAAAACACAAGCAAACAAAGCAATAGGCCTGAACGTGAATAAAAAACCATTCAAATCAATCACAAACCAACAAACCAAGCTGCTCTTCACTGATCGAAAAACAAACACAAAAACCATGCCTAAACAGAACCCAAAAAATGACCGAAAATCACCCCTAAAACAGTCCTAAAATAGCATAAAAATAGCAAAGAAAACAGAGAAATCAACGGCTCAAAACAGTAAAATGGTGAATAAAATATTGAACCAAGAAACCAGAAAAGTGACGGAGCATTAACCCTTCCGGCGATGATGCAACGCACTCCCGAGAAGCAACATAAAAGACATAAATTCTATAGTTGAATCCGAATGGATGGTAGTGCGGTCTGTACTTGGGATACAATTCCATGTACCGCTTGAGAAACTTTCATGCACTTATTTCATTTTGTTATTTAATTTTTGTGTTCATTCATTGTGTGTGTTTATTGTCCCGTAAATTATTTCGTTATTTACTTATGCATTGTTATTCAGTTCGTATAGGCTAATCCCGTTAGATTAAAGGTTCCCAATTTGAGGGAAATTCCTAATGGCAGCCTTTACCATGATTTTTTGTCGCGCCGGATGAAGTACACTCGATTGGATGTGAAATACGTTCAATCAAGCATTCGAGGTCCCATATAGATGTCAGCCTTGGTCGCATCTCTTTTCTTATTTCGCCATTCATTTCTTATTGCTTCTTTATTTATTTATGAATTGTTATTTAGTGTGCATGGGCTAATCACGTTGGATTAAAGGTCCCCTATTTGAGGGAAATGCCTAAGGGCAGCCTTTACCACGATGTTTTGCCACGCCGGATGAAGTACACTTGATTGGATGTGAAATATGTTCAATCAAGCATACGAAGTCCTAAATAGGTGTCGGCCTTGGTCGTATCTCATTTCTTATTTTGTTATTTGTTTCTTACCGTTTCTTTATTTACTTACGCATTGTTATTTAGTGTGCATGGGCGGATTACGTCAGATTAAAGGTCCCACATTTATGGGAAATGCCCGAGGGCAGCCTTTACCATGACATTTTACCGTGCCGGGTATACAAGATCCCATATGGATGTTGGCCAAAGCTCTTGGTCGTACCCTTTTTCTTCGAATTATGTTATCCACTTTTTTGTTTGTCATTTTTCATTTATCGCTTCGCATTCATTCTATGTTAATGCTTGAGTGTTGCCTCTCGTGGTATATCGGATGGAAACCCTGAAATAAATTCCGTAGCTGAATTTGAATGGACGGTAGTGCGGTTCGTACTTGGGATACAACTCCACGTACCGCTTGAGAAATTTTAACGCACGTGTTTATGTCATCTTAGATGTCGCTTTGGTAATCTCATTCGAACACATTTATAAACACTATACGACGTATGCATTCTACCTCATTTCATTTGAACGTGTTCCAGAATGCTATACGAACGTATGTATTCGGTCTTACCCCGTTCGAATACATTTTCGAATGCTACAGACCTCTTTTCATCATATTTTATAAATGTTTTCATCTTTGATCATTTCTTTTACATTATGCACTTAATTATCTGCCGTTATTATTAAAATATCGATTATTATTGTAATTTACATTATCATGTTTTTTTGTTTAATATACTTGTGGAATCATGCATTTGTTTTCATATTTAGTCATGCTTTTGGGTGTGCAAACTTGTGTGTTATTTGAATTATCTTGTGTGTGCTGCTACAATTGGCATAATTAAAGGACCATTCCAAACCCAACGGTTTGAGGTCTTCCTTTGCAAGGGGTAAATGCGGCCTTAAATCATTTCCCAGTTCACACAAGGTGGCGACTCCTTTATTCTCCGGTTTAGTCCCCCGTGGGCTACTCCGTACTCCCGATGGGCGCGAGGCCAGACAACGTCCCCGTACCTATGTACATGTTCCTACAATAGGCTTTCAATTAATTCTTTAGGCATGGGCTTTGGCCATTATGGATCAAACCCAAAATGCCAAGGCCCAATTAGGAATCATCATATGCCAAAAATCAATTTAGGCCATTAGGCCCAATTAAATTTTTAAAGGCCCATTAGTTATATTTTGGACTTTATGGAAATGGTTTTAGGCCCAATTGGATCCAACCCAATTGACAAAAATCAAACTTGGCCCAACTAAGCCCATTAGCCCAATACAACAAAATTAAATTAACATAATATTCTAAAAACATATTAATTCAATTAAAGTATACTTAACACAATTAATCAATTAATCTAATTTTTCCAAAACACTAATTAATCCAATTAATCATGCTCAATTTCCAATTCATGTCCATCATAAAATTGAAGAAAAATCAATTCATACAACATGCTTTATACTCACGACAATCATATGAAATAACATTTATTTTTTATTTCAATCCAATTAAATCAACAGTTAATATTCATTTCATGCCTTAAACACATCCAATTGTATAATTTCCAAAAATCACCATGAGCTTAGTCTAGAGTAATGTTCGGCTAAGTGAGGATTTTGGGAAAATTAATCTAATCAATTTTCCACAAATCCAATGATACAAAAATCCAATTTATCATCATTTAAACATAACCAAACAACCAATTTCTAATTTATATGATCCAAGCATAAAATCCCCAAATTAAAGTCATGAACCCTAGAATTCAAATCAAGTTTAGATTGGATCTTGATACCATTTTTAGTGTCCTACACACGCCCAAGGTCTCTGAATAATAATTTATGTGTGAATTTATCAAGATAAGTTGCGGAATACTTACATTGATCGGCTTTGAAAATTCAAAACTTTCTTTGGATGTAGAAGCTCCAAGCCTTTTTGTTGAGTTCTAAACTCATGGGTGAGTTTCCTTATCACTTTAAATTAACTCTCAAAGTGCTAGCAATGGTGAATTTTTGCAACAAAATTCAAGGTGAAGAGGAAGCAAGTGTTGGATAATTATGACCCGTAGCATCACTATTTGTACAGAACATGGCTTTGTTGTATAAATTAACTGTGTGACAAAGGAAACTGCTCTTTTATCATTTGTAATTAGATTACTTGAACATATAAATGATAGAAGTCCTTATGATTAGTTCCAGATTATAAGATATGAGACAGTAAATATCCCTAGTCGTAGTATTATCGAGATAGGACATCGATAATGCAGAATAGACTAGTATTACACTTATACGCGTTGTGGGAGCATAACTGTATAGTTCTCATATATTTAAATATTGGATACTTATGCAAGTGTGATAGGAGGTTGTGTTTACCGATGGTACGGGAACATCTTCGCTCCGGAGAGACCCATCGGAATCCCATTGGTAGTATGACTATGTGTCTATGGGAATCCAAATCAGGGTAGATGTATTTGGTCTTAACTTGAGACTTGCATCGCTAATACTTACGACAATCAATACGTTTTAGTTTTGGTCGTCTGGAACTTAACAGGTTCTATGCACGCCTCTTCTAGGTTTATTGAGAATCGTAGAGTATTGGATGTAATGTCAAGATGGAAGTATCACTTCAGTCATATGGAGATGATGACCACGCATGGATACAGAATTGGTACTCTAATGTGTTGCAACCATCGGGATAATGTGACAACGTCATGATTATCTGATTAAAGAGACTAGTTGCTTGTGATCCGATATATGCTTCGTACGAGGCAGACACTACTCCAGCCCCAAACCTTCCATGTGACATTCGATACTGGATCGCAATATGCAATACAACGCATACTACACCTGGAAAAATATTATATATTCCTTAAAGAATATTTTTAGAGAATTGGGTAGGCACAGTGTTTTGCATGAAGCCAACCATGTCTTGTAAATTGGTAAGCAGGTGGTACGAGATACACACTTAATCGGATAGTCCGATAACCGGATTTACTGCCAAAATATCCAGGGGTCTCTTGGGTCGCTTCCCAAAGATTCACCGATGACAGTTTACTCGATTAGTAAAATTAATCTGGGATTAATTAAGAGAGAGAAAATTAATCTGAGATTAATTGAGGCATTATTTAATCTGGGATTAAATGTGTTCGGAAGAGAGAGAACGCGATTAATTTGGAATTAATCGGTAAATAAATTTAATATTAAATTGGATTTTTTTCTATTTAATTTATTTATATGGGCTAAAATTAATATATCGGATATATTAATTGGAATTAGATTTCAATACGAATTTAAAGTCGGAATTTAATACGAGCGAACTGATTAATTTAGAATTAATCCATAAACAGTATTCGTAATACATTTGCAAGGCATCGTTATTTAATTAAATTAGATTTAATTATTTAGCGATGAAAATTCATTTAGTCGGATTAAACGGATCCGAGCCGCGACAAATATTCGTAGAGACCTTTTGAATTTTGAATTCAAAGAGGTGGGGCCCACTTCACATTTGTGAAGTGGTGGTTGAGAGAATGGTTGGCATTTATGCCAAAACCACTTGCTTTTCAACCACATGGTTTTGGTTTTTGGAAAACCAATACCCAACTACCAAGTTTGGGTGAAAAGGGTAAAACCCTTTACCAAATCTAATTCTCTTTCTTCCAACACAACACACACAAGCCAAACACTCCCAGGAACCCTATTTTGGGAATGAACCTCCTCTCCTCTTCTCTTTGATTTTGTTTCAAAATCAAACAAAGCTAGAACTTAAGGAGTTAACAAAGGTGATAGGGAAACTAATCATAGAGTTGGAATCAACACACAAAGCTTGGAGCTTTAAAGAACACAACACAAAATTTTGAAGTTCAAATCTGATCATTGTAAGTCATTCCGCACCTTTTAATGATCTTATTCACACATATTCTTGCTTAATAGATCATTGGCATGTTCTAGGAACACTAACAATGGTATCAGAGCCAATTTTAAGCTTGAAGTTTTTAGCGTTCTTGAGACTTTAATTTGGGGCTTTTGTGTTTTGAGCATGATTTCTTCAAATTGATGGTTTGAGCATGCTTAGATTATGTTAACTTAAAGTTGTGCATGATTAGATTTCAGATAAATTGATTGGATCAAAAATCAAAATTTACATGCTTGGTCGAACCTTCCTAGGCAATGGACTGCACTTTGAATTTTTTTTAACAACATTGGATGTGTTTAAAAGCATGATATAAATGTTGATTGTTGGTTTGATTAGATTGGAATCAAAGTCAATAATGTTTATGTTAAATTCAAATAGTATGTTGAGCATGGAATGATATGTTTTGCTTCAATTTGTGTTGAACATAAATTAATTCATTTAGCATGATTAATTGATTAATTGGTGTTTTGGAAGTATTAAGGTTGATTAATTAATCATGGCTAATACACTTTAATTATAATAATTATGATATTTGGAATATTAAAATTATAATAATTAGCCTTTAAATTTTAATGGGGCTAAAAGTGTGTATTTTGGCTTAATGGGCTTGGTTGGACCAAGTTTGGTTTTGGTCTTTTGGATTGGATCCAATTGGGCCCAAAACCAATTCCATAAAGTCCAAATATATCACTTGGGCCTTTAAAGAATTTAATTGGGCCTAATGGGCCTAAATTGATTTATTGGCAATAGGGTGATTCCTATTGGGCCTTGGCATTTTGGGTTTGATCCATTATGGTCAAAGCCCATGCCTTAAGAATCAATTAAAAGCCCATTGGGCTTTAATTAAAATGACATTGGATGTTATTGGGCCTTTGAGACCCATTAAGATTGGATTTGGAATCCAAGTCTTTAAGGCACATAAATAAGTGTAAGTGTTTAATTTGGAATTAAATTTGAATTAGTATTGAATACAAATAAATTGGATTTAAAGTTGTAGTTCGATATAATTCAAGAATACATACTTAGAGTATTTATTCTTAAACGAGTTGGACTCGCGCAAATCAAATCGTTGTTTGAATATGGATGGTCATTAATTCAAAGATTAATTATTGGATTAGATTGATTGAATAACATGTTATGTGTGAATACTTGAATGTGTTGTATGAATAATGTATATCAAACGGATATGAGAAGGGTGAGGGCAATTTTTGAAATTGTAATAAATTTAGAATTTATTAAATTAGGCCTGCGTGTCCAGCCTATTATCTCCTTATTCTTTGTAATTCTCTTCTCACTAATTCCCCTCAATGTTAATGAGGTTTCTTTGATGTATTATGTAATTGGGTAGAAGTTACAATAGTGCTATCCGGGGAGAGGAAATAGAGTGATTTGATCTAGGAATAATTTGTGAGATATCCATCTGTATATCATTATTAATTTATTTATCGCGCCTTATTATTCTTTTAGAATGCATGCTTAAATGTGTATGATGAGACCTAATCAAAGATAATTAATTGGTTGCCAATTACGCGAAAAACCCTTAACAATATTAAGCGTTTTCCATCCATTAGTGATTCATTCTCAAGATCCAAGATTGGCATTGGTTTGTTGGCCAAAGTCAAGACCTTTGTCCATCGAGGATGTGTTTGAATCATGAAGGTTTTGTTCCATATCGCATGCCTTGGGCAAGTTGTGCTTTGTTGGCCAAAGTCAAGATCACTTCTTGTTCATCGACATGGATTACGAAGCTTTCCAAAGTCAATGGGTCCCACTTGACTGGAATCATTAAGCTTGTTGTGCCAAAGCCCAGGCTTAGTTGATTCAGAGGAAAAGGTGTTATGCAAATATATTGGATAAATTGGCATATATATTATTTATATGTTTCGGACTTGGAGATCCACATACCGGATCTAGGAATTAAATGAGATCCAATTGATCTTAGAGATCTACCTAGTTAAATATCATACAGCTTGTTGGCCAAAGTCAATGTTGTGTGTTATTTAACGGGATCCTAGCCCACTAGGAAATTAGGTTTCCCGAGTACTCAACAGAGGGTTAGAGGCTCGCCGAAAATTAGTGGGAGGCAAGTATTAAATTTGAAATTTCGTTTAGATACTTGCCAATACACGCTCATTTCAATTTTCATCATTATTTATTAATAAATATATTAGTTGGACTAATATTCAATTGTTGTTTTAATTAAACAGTTGAACTGTATTCAAACTACTTCATTTATAGTTGATTATATAATTGGATTATAGTAATCAATATATTTGAATTTTACCGATCATTTGTAGTTGATTATATAATTGGATTAGAGTAATCAATATATATTTGAATTTAACCAATCAAATTGTAATTAGTTATATAGTTAAACTATAGTAATCATTAAATTAGATTATACCTGAAATCATTGATTGGATAGTTGGACTATAGCAATCAAGATAACTAAAAGATTAGCGTCAAAGAAAATAATCATAGGTGAAAATGTCTTTAACGACATAATTTTTTAGAATGGGAAACGAATCTCAGGATAGTCCTGGGAGTTGAGAAGTTACTCTATTTGATAGAGCGACCTTTCGGGCCTAAGCCCGGAGTTGAGCAAATAGTGGAGCTTGAGCTTTGGAAGACTTATCGTGATGAAAACTTTAGTGCTCAATCTGTTATGCTTGCCGCAAAGACTCCTTAATTTCTTCGTCAAAACTAAGGATTATATCATTATACCATGATGTTGAAATTAAAGGATCTTCATAGATCTATTCTTAGCTCTTAGAAATTTTAATTGCAATAGAAAACTCTGGGAGAGTTAATGGCTATGCTCAAGGAGACAGAGCCAGAGTTTGCAAAAGGGCAAGGAGCACAAGGCGCATCTTACTTCAACATCCCAGAAGATCAAGGCTTGGCTGAAAACGTCTAGGGATATGAAGAAAAGCGCAAGGCAAAATTCGTCACAGTCTTCTAGGAAGACAAAGGACATATCCCAAGATGTCTGCCTAAACTGTGGCAAACGGGGTCATTGGAAGCATGACTGCCGTATGGACAAGGCAGACATGAAGGAAGTGAAGACGGGCAAGGCTCTGACTCCAGGTATATTTGTCATAAACATGTCCACTGTTGGTTTTAAAATTGGATTTTAGATACTGGATGTGGTACATAAATATATGTACTAATGTGCAGGATCTGCTGATTAGCAAGATACTGACTTCAGTTGAGATTGACCTGCGAATCAGAAACGGGACGAGAGTCTCTTTTTGGCTGTGGGAACCTAAGTTTTAGAACTGCCCTTTGGGCATGTACTTAAATTAGGAAACTGTTACAATGTACCTAGTTTGAATAAGAACATTATCTCTATATCTAGTTTAACCCGTTGCGGGTATGCCTTTATACTCTAGAACACTAAGTGTTTTGTTTATAAAGATGATATTGAGATAAACACATTAGATGTGAATAACAGTGTTTATATTTTGAATATAAATGAATCTCAAACATATAATATGACAAACAAATAGTTCAAACCGAATTAATCAGATGAGACTTATTTGTGACATTGTTTTCTAGGACACATTAACAAGACTCGTATATCCACACTCTCGAAGAGTGGATACTAGGACAGATTTGATTTTAATTCAAATGATGTCTACGAATCTAGTTTATTAGGCAAAGTGCATAAAACACCTTTTACTTGGTAAAAGTGCAAATGCCATCGATCTGTTAGCCCTCGTTTATAGTGACATATGTGGCCCATGTCAAGCTAGGCTGAAGGTGGATATGAATACTTCATAACCTTTATGGATGTGGCATCGCGTTACGGTTATGTGAATCTTATAAAACACAAGTCAGAAACTTTTGAGAAATTCAAATAGTTTCGACACGAAGTAAGAAAACAGATTGGTAAAAGTATTTAAAACATTACGGTCGGACCACAATGTAAAATACTTAAATATATGAATTTCAAGATTACTTGAAAGAGTGTGGTGTTCTTTCACAGTGGACTCCTCCCGGGACACCTCAATTTGACGGTGTGTCGAACAATGAGACCAAACTTTGTTGGACATAGTAAGGTGATGATGAGTCGCTCTGAGCTACCAATTTCCTTCTAAGGATACGCATTAAACAGTGCAATGCTTATTTTGAATAAGGTTCCATGAAAATATGTTAGACAGACCTAATAATAGATATGAACAGGAAGAACCGGGTTTCACACTCCTTAAGATTTGGGAATGCTGGGCATACACTAAATGTTTGGATGATACCAAACTAGAACCCAAATCGGATTAGTGCCTATTTGTAATTGGTTATCCTAAGGAAACCAAAGTATAATACTTATACAACTCACAAGAGAACAATATAATTGTTGCTCTCCATGCGGTTTTCCTAAGAGGAATACCTATAAGCAGTGGTAAGTGGGAGGAAAGTAAAACTCGATGAAAATCGGAGTAATACTGTTCCAGGTACTGAATCCTCACGGAACACCAACAGTTCATTAGGGATGAAACAGTACCAATAATCTTCGAATACACAAGAACCGCAGTCAGAAAACAACCTGGGAGGTATGGGTTTCTGAACTCACCTCATGAAGATGCCAATCTTATTGAGGAAGACGAACTGGCTACGTATGAGGAAGTGATACAAGGTATCGCTCCCTCTTATGGCAAAGTGCCATGAAGTCCGAAATGGATTCCATGTATACCAACTAAGTTTGGAAACTGGTTCATGTACCAGAAGGTATTGTGCCTATTGGTACTATATGAGTCTTCAAGGAAGACATACATGGATGGCAACATACACATATACACAGCTAGGCTTGTACAGAAAAGGTATCGTCAACGACATAGTGTCGACTACGATGAAACTTTTTTCACTTGTTGCCATGATTAAATCCTTTTGGATAATGCTTGCTAATGTTCCATACTTCATTTATGAAATATGGCATATGATACATCAAAACCACTTTCCTTAAACGAAAACCTTTAGGAGGATGTTTATAAACATCCTGACGGTTTTGTCGTACCAAAACAAGCAAACAAGGTTTGCAGGTTAAATCAATCTATTTATGGATTGAAGCAAGCATTGAATTCTTGGAACCATCGTTTTGATATAATCATAATGGTATATGATTTAATTCAAAATTAAGATGACTCTTGTGTATATAAGAAGGTTAGTAGGAGTGCACTGACAATGATTGTCCTATATAAAGATGATATATTATTTCTTGGAAATAACATTCCCATAATATAATCGGTGAAAACTTGGCTTTCATTAAATTCTCCATGGAATACCTGGGAGAATGTGGCTTCATTCTAGGAATAAAGATCTATTGGGATAGATCTAGAAAGCTGCTAACACTCTCTCAGTGTTCGTACATTTTGTAATGTATGTGACCTGATGTCTCATATGCTTTGAGCATCTGTAGACGCTATAAGGCTAATCCAGGTGATAGTCACTGGATTGATGTTAAGGACATCCTTAATTAACTTAAACGAACTAAGGATGGTTTCTTAAGTTATGGAGAAGGAGAACTTGAAGTGACTAGGTTCACCATTGCAAGTTTCCAAACCGACAAATACGACTTTAAGTCGTAATAAAGATACTATATAGTTTGAATAACGGAACAGTGAGTTGGAAATCTTCCAAGCAAGATACTGTTGCCGAATAAATAACAAAAGCGGAACATTGCTGAAGCTGAGGCAGCAAAAGAAGCATTTTGGATCTATAAAATTCCTAATTGGATTAGGTATAGTTATGTTAGCAGCTAAACTAGGCTACAACACAGGCTAAAGAATCACGGTTTCATCAACGATCCAAGTATATACTTCGAATATTTCATCTGATTCGTCAGATCATACATCGTGGTGATGTGATGATCGAATAAAACGTATCAGATGATAACCTTGCAAATCCGCTGACGAAAGCTATTTCTCAGTAGAAGTTTGAGCGACCCGTACATAGTTCAGGTGTAGGACACTTGAGTGATTGGCTATAGGCCAAGTGGGAGATTGTTGGACAATTATGACCCATATCATCACTATTTGTACAGAACATGATTTTGTTGTACAAATTAACTGTGTGACAAATGAAACTGCTCTTTTATCATTTGTAATTAGATTACTTGAACATATAAATGATAGAAGTCCTTGTGATTAGTTCCGGATTATAAGATATGAGACAATATCGATTCACTAAGGTTTAATCATTAAATATCCCTAGTCGTAGTATTATCAAGACTGGACATCGATAATACAGAATAGACTAGTATTGCACATGGCGTTGTGGGAGCATAACGACATAGTTCTCATATATTAAGTATTGGATACTTATGCAAGTGTGATAGGAGGTTATGTTTACCGATGGTACGGGAACAGCTTCGCTTCGGATAGACCCATCAGAATCACATTGGTAGTATGACTATGTGTCTATGGGAATCCGAATTAGGGTAGGTGTATTTGGTCTTAACCTGAGACTTGCATCGCTAATACTTGTGACAATCAATACGCTTTAGTTTTGGTCGTCCGAGACTTTAAAAGGTTCTGTGTATGCCTCTTCTGGGTTTATTGAGAATCGTAGAGTATTGGATGTAATGTCAAGATGGAAGTATCACTTAAGTCATATGGAGATGATGATCACGCATGGATACAGAACTGGTACTCTAATGTGTTGCAACCATCGGGATAATATGATAACGTCATGATTATCCAATTAAATAGACTAGTTGTTTGTGATCCGATATATGCTTCGTACGGGACAGACACTACTCCAGCCCCAGACCTAGCATGTAACATCTGATACTGGATCGCAATACGCAATACTACGTATACTACACCTGGAAAAATATTATATATTCTTTAAAGAATATTTCTGGAGAATTGGGTAGGCACGGTGCTTTGCTAGAAGCCAACCATGTCTTGTAAATTGGTAAGCACGTGGTACGAGGTATGCACTTAATCAGATAGTCCGATAATTGGATTTACTGCCAACATATCCAGGGGTCTCTTGGGTCGCTTCCCAAAGATTCAACGATGACAGCTGACTCGATTAGTAGAATTAATCTGGGGTTAATTAAGAGAGAGAAAATTAATCTGGGATTAATTGAGGCATTATTTAATCTAGGATTAAATGTGTTCGGAAGAGAGAGAACGTGATTAATTTGGAATTAATCGGTAAAATAAATTTAATAGTTAAATTAGATTTTTCTATTTAATTTATTTATATGGGCTAAAATTAATATATCGGATATATTAATTGGAATTAGATTTCAATATGAATTTAAAGTCGGAATTTAATACGAGCGAACTGATTAATTTAGAATTAATCCGTAAACAGTATTCTTAATACATTTGCGAGGCATCGTTATTTAATTAAATTAGATTTAATTATTTAGCGACGAAAATTCATTTAGTCGGATTAAACGGATCCGAGCCGCGACAATATTCGTAGAGATCTTTTGAATTTTGAATTCAAAGAGGTGGGGCCCACTTCACATTTTTGAAGTGGTGGTTGAGAGAGTGGTTGGCATTTATGCCAAAACCACTTGCTTTTCAACCACATGGTTTTGGTTTTTGGAAAACCAAGACCCAACTACCAAGTTTGGTGAAAAGGGTAAAACCCTTTACCAAATCTAATTCTCTTTCTTCCAACACAACACACACAAGCCAAACACTCCCAGGAACCCTAGTTTGAGAGTGAACCTCCTCTCCTCTTCTCTTTGATTTTGTTTCAAAATCAAACAAAGCTAGCACTAAAGGAGTTAACAAAGGTGATACGGAAACTCATCCTAGAGTTGGAATCAACACACAAAGCTTGGAACTTTAAAGAACACAACACAACACAAAATTTTAAAGTTCAAATCCGATCAATGTAAGTTATTCTGTACTTTTTAATGATCTTATTCACACATATTCTTGCTTAATCGATTCTTGGCATGTTCTAGGAACACTAACAGCAAGGTCACGACACCAAGAAAAAATAGAGAGGTGATGAATAGTGGTTGTATTTTCCAAAAACAATTAACTTTTCAAAACTTGGTAGGTGTGTTGATAAATGCTTTACATTTATTAAGGCCAACTATTCACATCACAAGTCAAACAATAGATGTAAGTCAAGTGGGTCTCATTATTGGACAATTATGACCTATAGCATCACTATTTGTACAGAACATGGTGTTGTCGTATAAATTGACTATGTGACAAAGGAAATTGCTCTTTTATCATTTGTAATTGGATTACCGGGATATATAAATGATAAAAGTCCTTATGATTAGTTCCGGATTGAGATGATATGAGACATTATCAATCCATGAAGGTTTAATCATTAAATAATCCCTAGTTGTAGTATTATCGAGATTGGACATCGATAATGCAGAATAGACTAGTATTAAACTTGTGCGGGTTATGGAAGAATTACGACATAGTTCTCATATATTTAAGTATTGGATACTTATGCGTTCTCATATATTTAAGTATTGGATACTTATGCGTTCTCATATATTTAAGTATTAGAAACTTATGCAAGTTTGATAAGAGGTTATGTTTATCGATGGTACGGAAACAGCTTCGCTCTTGATAGACCCCTCGGAATTCCATTAGTAATATGATTATGTGTCTGTGGAAGTCCGAATCATGGTAGGTGTATTTGGTCTTAACCTGAGACTTACACCGCTAATACTTACGACAATCAATATATTTTGGTTTTGGTCGTCCAGGGCTTTAACAGGTTCCGTGTACGCCTCTTCTGGGTATATTGAGAATCGTAGTATATTGGATGTGATGTCAAGATGGAAGTATCACTTCAGTCATAGTAGAGATGATGATCACGCAGGATACGAAACGGGTACTCTTGTATGCTACAGCTATCGGGATAATATGACAAGGTCATAGTTATCCGATTATAGAGACTAGTTACCAGAGATCCGATATGTGCATCGTACGGGGCAGACACAATTCCTGCCCCAGGCCTAGCACGTGACATCCGATACTGGATCGCAATACCCAATACTACGTATACTACGCCTGGCAAAGATTAAAATATTCCTTTAAGAATATTTCTGGAGAATTGGGTAAGCACGGGTCGCTTCCCGAAGATTCACCGATGAAGTATGACTCACACATAATTAATCTGGGATTAATTAGGAGAGAGAGAAAATTAATCTAAGATTAATTGTAGAGAGATTTTATCTGGGATGAAATACTATTTGAAGAGAGAGAACGATTAATTTGGAATAATCGATAAATTAATATATTCGATATATTAAACGAAATTAGATTTCGACGCGGAATTAAAATTAGATTTTTTATTCGGGCAAACAAGTTAATTTAGAATTAATTCATTAGTGACATGAATAGTAATTTTGCTAGGCATAATTATTTAATTAAATTTGATTTAATTACGTCGCAATGGAAAATTCGTTAATTCGGAATTAGCGAACTCGAGCTCGGGAGTGTTTACGGGCCCACTTGGATTTCGAGCCCACAAGTCACATCACGCGTCACATCATTAGTCATTCTTGTGATGGAAGTCACATCAACTTTGATTGATGTGATGTGTGTCACTTTTTTGATTGATGGGAGTTGTTGAAAAGGCTTTAATGTCTTGTACCATTTTTAAAAAAAGTGTAAGTTGTATTAGATTTTTGAAATCCAAAAAAAACACAACATCATCTTCTTCTCCTCTCTCTCCCTCCTCACGGCAATGTGCCATTTTCTCTCTTTCTCCATTTTCTCTCATGGCCGAGAGTCACAAAGGGGATTTGGAATTTTTATAGCAAAAATTCCACAAGCTAACACTTAGTAGGAGTCTTACAAATGTGATAGGGAAACCCATTCATGAGCATGGAATCATCACTCTCAAATCTTGGAGCTTGAAGACCAACACAAAGAGGACAACCAAGGGCTTGGCCGAATCATCCATGGTGGAAAAGTTTTGTGTTCATCGCATCCAAAAGCCGATCAAAGTGAGTATTTCCGCTACTTTATTTGGATGTATTCACATGTTTCATATGCTTAATTATATCTTGATTTGACCTAGAAAACCCAACAATGGTATCAGAGCCATGATTAAGCATGAAATTGGAATTAGGGTTCTTAACTTTAAATTTGGGTAAAATTGATTTGAGCATGATTTGATGAAATTGTTTGATTAAGTATGCTTGAATGATGATAACTTAGATTTATGCATGATCAATTTGATGAAAATTGAATTGGATTAGTTTTTCCCCAATTTTGAGGCTTGACCGAGAGTTTGATGTGCCCTAATATCATGGTGATTTTTGTTTTTTGATCATTGGATGAGTTGAAAGACTTGGGATAAATTCAATTAGGATTTAATTGGATTAAAATCGAAATCGGATTTAAAATCCCTAAATTACTGTGAGCTTCAAAGCATGAATGGGATTGATTTTGCTTCAATTATGTTGGACATGAATTGATAATTAGAAAGCATGATTAATTATATAAATTGGTATTTTGGAAATGTTGATTTAAGTAGTTAATTATGGCTAATACACTTTAGTTAATTGAATTGTGAAATTTGGAATTTTGGAATTTAATTAGTTGGGCTAAATTTGGAATTGGACTTATAAAGTTGTATTTAGGCTTAATGGGCATGGTTGGGCCAAGTTTGGTTTAGGAGAATTGGTTGGATCCAATTGAGCCTAAAACCATTTCCGTAAAGTCCAAATATGATATTTGGGCCTTTAATGTTTAATTGGGCCTAATAGGCCGAAATTGATTTCTTGGCAAATAGGGTGATTCCTTGATTGGGCTTTAGTTGCCAAAGCCCATGCCTTAAGAAATTAATTGAAAGCCCATTGGACTTTAATTAAACGACATTGGATGGTAATTGGGCTTTGAGACCCATTTAGATTAGATTTAGAATCTATGTCGTAAAGGCGCATTTAAAAGTGTAGTTATTTAATTTGGAATTAAATATAGAATTAGTATTGAATACGAATTAAATTAGATTTAAATTATTGTTTGATATAATTCAAGAATTCGTACTTTGAGTATTTATTCTTAAACAAGTTGGACTCGCGCAAATCAAATCGTTGTTTGAACATTGGATGATCACTAATCAAAGATTAATTAATTGGATTAGATTAGATTGATTGATAACTTGCTTTGTGTGAATACATGGATGTGATGTATGAATAATGTATATCGAATGGATATTAGATGGGTGAGGGCAATTTTAGAATTATTGTAATAAATTTAGAATTTATTAAATTGGACCTGCGTGTCCAGCCTATTACATCTCGACTCTTTGTATTTCTCTTCTCACATATTCCCCTCAATATAAAAGAGGTTTCTTTAGAAGTGTTATGTAATTGGGTAGAAGTAAGATTTGTGCTGGCAGGAGAGAGAAAATGGAGAGATTTTTTCTAGGAAAAATTTGTGATATATCCATCCGCATATCATTATTAATTTTATTATGCGCCTTATTATGTTTTTAGAATGCATGTTTAAGGGTGTTAGATGAGACCTAATCAAAGATAATTAATTGGTTGCCAATTACGCGAAAAACCCTTAACAAATATTAAACGCTTTCCTTCCATTGAGTGATTCATTCTCAAGATCCAAGATTGGCACTGGTTTGTTGGCCAAAGTCAAGACCTTTGTCCATCGCGGATGTGTTTGAATCATGAAGGCTTTGTTCCATATCGTATGTCCTATCCAAGTTGTGATTTGTTGGCCAAAGTCAAGATCACTTCTTGTCCATCGACATCGATTACGAAGCTTTCCAAAGTCAATGGGTCACGCTTAACTAGAATAATTAAGCTTGTTGTGCCAAAGCTAAGGCTTAGTTGATTTAGAGGAAAAAAGGTTAGGAAAATATATTTGATATATTGGCATATATATTGTATATATATTTCGGACTTGGATGTCCACCTACTGGATCTAGGAATTGGATGAGATCCAATTGATCTTAGAGATCTACCTAGTTAAGTATCATACAATTTATTGGCCAAAGTCAAGAATGTGTGTTATTTAACGGGATCCTAGCACACTAGGAAACTAGGTTTCCCGAGTACTAAACAGAGGGTTAGAGGATCGCCGAAAAATAGTGGGAGGCAAGTATTAAATTTGCAATTTCTTTTAGATACTTACCAATACGCGCTCATTTCATTTTTCGTCGTAATTTATTTAAATATATATTAGTTGGACTAATATTCAATGTTGTTTTAAATTAAACAGTTGGATTGTATTCAAACTGCTTCATTTATAGTTGATTATATAATTGGATTATAGTAATCAATATATATATTTGAATTTAACCAAATTAAAATTATAGTTGATTATATAGTTAGACTATAGTAATCATTATATACAAATGTACCCGAAATCGTTGATTGAATAGTTAGACTATTGGAATCAAGATAACTGAAAGATTAGCATTTAGAACATAATCCTGGGTGAAAATTCCTTTAAACGGCTCCAATTTTCAGTTTGGGAATAGTACCTCAGGATAGTCCTAGGAACCGAGAAGTTACTTTATTTGATAAAATGACATCTCAGGCCTAAGCCTGGAGTTGAGCAAATAGTAGAGCATGATCTTTGGAAGATTCATGTGATGATAACTTTAGTGTTCAAACTGTTATGCTTACCGCAATGATTCCTTAATTTATTCGTCAGAATTAAGGATTAGATCTTTAAACCATGATGTTGAAATTGAAGGATCTTCATAGATCTATGCTTAGATCTTAGAAGCACTAATTGCAATAGAAAACTCTTGGAGAGTTAATAGCTATTGTCAATGAGACAAAACCAATGTTTACAAAAGGGCAAGAAGCGCAAGGCGCATTTCACTTCGACATCCCAGAAGGCCAAGGCTTGGTCGAAGGCTTCTGAGTTGTATAAAAAAGACAAAAGGCAAAATCATCACAGTCTTCTAGGAAGACAAAGGACATATCCTAAGATGTCTACCTAAAACTATGGTAAATGGGGTCACTGGAAGCTTGACTGCCATATGGACAAGGTAGACATGAAGGAAGTGAAGGCGAGGCAAGGCTTCGGCTTCAAGTATGTTTGTCATAAACATGTTCACTATTAGTTTCAAAATTGGATTTTTGATACTATATGTGGTACATAAATATGTACTAAAGGGAAGGATCTGCTAATCAGCAGAAGATTGACTTCAGATGAGATCGCACTGCGAGTCGGAAACGGGACGAGAGTCGTTATTTTAACCGTAGAAATCTTAATTTTGGAACTACCATTGGGGCATGTACTTAAATTAAGAAACTGTTATAATGTACCTAGTTTGACTAGAAACATTATCTCTATATCTAAGTTTAACCCGTTGCGGGTATACCTTTATATTCTAGAACACTAAGTGTTTTATTTTATAAAGATGATATTGAGATAACACATTAGATGTAAATAACAGTATTTATGTTTTGAATATAAACGAATCTCAACATATAACGTGACAAAAAAATAGCTCAAACTGATTTAATCAGATGAGACTTATTTGTGGTATTGATGTCTGGGACACATTAACGAGACTCGTATATCCACACTTTTGAAGAAGTAGGTACTAGGACGGATTTGATTCCAATTCAAATGATGTCTACGAATCTAGTTTTATTAGGCAATGTGCCTAAAATACCTTTTACTTGGTAAAAATTTAAGTGCCACCAATCTGTTAGCCCTCATTCATAGTGATATTAGTGGGCCCATGTCTAGCTAGGCTAGAGGTGGATATGAATACTTCGTAACCTTTACGGATGTGGCATCGCGTTATGGTTATGTATGTTTCTTTTGAAACATAAATAAGAAATTTTTGAGTAATTCAAAAAGTTTCGACACGAAGTAGATAGACAAACCGGCTAAAGTATTAAACCGTCACGGTTAGACCATGGTGGAAAATACTTAAGCAATAAGTTTCTCGACTAATAGAAAGGGTATAGTATTCTTTCATAGTGGACTCTTCCCAGAACACCTAAATCATGATGGTGTGTCCGAATAGAGAAACCGAATTTTGTTGGACATGATAAGGTTAATCATGAGTCACTCTGAGCTACCATTTTCCTTCAAGGGATTCGCATTAAACAGTGCAATACTTATTTTGAATAAGGTTCCATGAAAATCTGTTAGACATAATTCATTTAGATATGAACAGGAAAGAAATTGGGTTTCTCATTCCTGAAGATTTGGGAATGATGGGCATAAGTTTGGAGATACCAAACTAAAACTCAAATATGGATAAGTGCATAATTGTCGGTTATCCTAGGGAAACCAAAGTATAGTACTTATACAGCTCGCCAGAGAACAATCTAATTGTTGCTCCATGTGGTTTTCCTAAGTGGAATACCTATATGCAGTGGTAAGTGGGAAGAAAAAAAACTCGATGAAAATCGGATTAATACTGTTTCAGGCACCAATTCCTTAATGGAACATAAACAGTTCATCAGGGATGAAACTGTACCAATAATCTTCGAATACACAAGAATTACGTAGGTCGGAGAGAGTCATAAAACAACCTGAGAGGTATGGGTTTCTGATCTCGCCTCATAAAGATGTCAATCTTATTGAGGAATACGAACTGACTACGAATGAGGAAGTAATATAAGGTATCGACTACCTATTTATGGGAAAGTGCCATAAAGTCCGAAATAGATTCCATGTATACCAACTAAGTTTAGACACTAGTTGATGTACTGGAAGGATTTATGCCTAATGGTACTATATGAGTCTTCAAGGAAGACAAATATGGATGGCAACAAATAAGCGTACAAGCTAGGCTTGTACAGAAAGGGTATCATCATCAACATTATGTCAATTACGATGAAACCTTTGCCCGTTGTCATAGTTAAATCCATTCGGATAATGTTTGCTAATGCTTCATGTTTCATTTATGAAATATGGCAGCACTATGTCAAAACCGCTTCCTTAACGAAAACCTTTTGGAGGAGGTTTAAGAATATCCTAACGGTTTTGTAGTACTGTGGGACATAGAAACTGGGCGACGCATGTTATTCCAGGCTCGCGGCCCAGTTGGGAGTACGGAGTAGCCCGCGGGGGACTAAACCGGAGAATAAAGGAGTCGTCATCCGGTGTGAACAAGGAAAATGATTTAAGGCCGCACTCACCCCTCGCAAGGGAAGACCACAAACCAATGGGTTCGGAATGGTCCATTACTTATGCCATTTGTAATAAAATGATTTGTGCAATAGTTTAATCGAGTCTAGCAACATATATTTCTAAGGGTATTCTATTTCTAAGTTCGCATACATAAATCAAAAGTTCATCTAAGTTCACATGTAACACATTTCATATTGCATACCAACCTATTTGCATATGATCTATGTCCAAATTTTCATGAATAAAGATAAACTGACATACGGCAAGCATATAATTTCATGAGCACATTACATTCATGGACACGGAAACACAAGCAAAACATAATCATACAAGCATACATAAAAGTGAATTGGAATATCGGCAAGCGTATAATTTCATAAGTACGTAATATTCATGAATACATAAACACAAATAAACTATAACGGTACTAGCATGTGATATCAAGAAAATCAAAATGACGGCGAACATATAATTTCGCATTGATTGACACAGAAGCACAGGCAAAAAACATTTATACAAGCATGCATATTAAGGAAAGGCAATTAAGCGTATAATGAAAATAAATAACTAAAGAAGCAATTATGAATATAGAATAAACGTGCCATGATGCGATTTGAAAGATAAATAATAGAGATGAAAGAAAAGAGATGCGACATATGCCCACATCTATATCGGACCTCATGTGTCCGATTGAACCTATCTCACATTCAATTGAATGCACTTTGTCCAGCACGGCGAAGTATCGTGGTAAAGGTAGACCGTAGGCTTTTTATCCCTCGAAATATAGGACCTTTAATCCAACTTACTAAGCCCATGCGCAATGCAACATGATGCATGATTATGCAAGAAGATGACATACAAAGAAAAGAAAATAACGAAATAAAAGGCACGGCGAAGTATCGTGGTAAAAGTAGACCGTAGGCTTTTTATCCCTCCAAATGGAGGACCTTTAATCTAACTTACTAAACCCATGCGCATCACATCATAATGCATAGAAGAATAAATACAACAATATCGGACTTCATATACCCGATTGAACACATTTTACATCCAACCGAATAGATATCATCTGGCGCAGCAAAGCATCGTGGTAAAGGTTCTTTAACCCCTCGAAATGGAGGACCTTTAATCCAACTTACTAAGCCCATGCAAATCACATCGTAATGCATGTAAAAATAAAGACAACAATATCGGACTTCGTAGACCCGATTGAACACATTTTACATCCAACCGAATATACATCATCCGGTGCGGCAAAACATCGTGGTAAAGGTTATTTAACCTCTCGAAATGGAGGACCTTTAATCCGACTTACTAAGCACATGCGCTTTGTCTCATCATTACATAAACAAATAACATGCAGAAATTAAATAACGATAATAAACAAATCAAGATAACATGAAATAAAATATGTGCTGTATACTCAAGTGGTACATGGAATTTTTTAGTGTTCCTAGAACAATATTAGGATCTAATAAGCATGCATAATAATAGATTTGATCATTATAAGGTGCGAAATATACTTACAATGAGTTTTAGAGCTTTTAAAATTTTTGAGATCCAAGATCTCAAGATCCAATCTTTGGGATGATTCCAAGCTTAGGATTATTCCAAGCTATTGAGTAGTTTCCCTATCACCTTTGTTCACTTCCGAAGTGCTAGCTTTTGTTGATTTGAAGAACAAATCAAAGAGAGGAGGAGAGCATCAAATTCGGCCAAGCCTTTCTCTTTAGGGTTTTTGTGTTCTTGACTTGTGTCAAGTGTTACCAAAGTTGAAATGCCTTTTTGTTATTTACCAAAAGGTGAAACCATTTCACCTTTTACCAAAACAAGGTAGAGATTGGTAAATGGTTTTCATTAAGGCAAAACAAGGTGGTTGTGTGGTGGGAACACCTACCACACTTTTGGCTCCAAATATTTGAATCCGAAATTCAATATCTCTACGGGCATTTGCCGCGGCCCGTCTCCGTTTAATCCGATTAAACGATCCGTCGCTAAAAATTAAATCTCATTTAATTAAATAACGATGCTTCGCAAATATATTATGAACGTCGTTCACGAACTAATTCTAAATTAATTCGTTCGTTCACATTAAAGTCCGACTTTAATCTCGTAATGAAATCCAATCCATTTTAAAATATCTGATATATTAATTTTAGCCTATTTGAATAAATTAAATAGAAAAAATCAAATTAACTATTAAATTTATTTTACCGATTAATTCCAAATTATCGCGTTCTTTCGCCACTGAACACTTTTAATCCCAGATTAAATAAAGCCCATATAATCCCAGATTAATTTTCTCTCTCTTAATTAATCCCAGATTAATTCTAATTTAAGTCAACTGTCATCGGTGAATCCTTGGGAAGCGACCCAAGAGAACTCTGGATATGTTGGCAGTAAATCCGGTTATCAGACTATCCGATAAAGTGAGTACCTCGTACTACGTGCTTACCGATTTACAAGACATGGTTGGCTTCTAGCAAAGCACCGTGCCTACCCAATTCTCCAGAAATACTCTTACTGGAATATATAATCTATGTCAGACGTAGAATACCTAGTATTTCGTATTTCGATCCAGTATCAGATGTCACGTGCTAGGCCTGGAGCTGGAATAGTGTCTGCCCCGTACGAAACACATATCGGATATCAAACAACTAGTCTCTTTGAATCGGATAATCATGACCTTGTCACATTATCCCGATGGTTGCAACACAATAGAGAACGAGTTATGAATCCCTGCGTGATCATCATCTCCATATGTCTGGAGTGATACTTTCGTCTTGACATCACATCCAATACACTACGATTCTCGATAAACCCAATAGAGGCGTACACAGAACCTGTTAAAGCCCTGGACGACCAAAACCAAAGTTTACCGATTGTCGCAAGTATTAGCGATGTAAGTCTCAGGTTAAGACCAAATACATCTACCCTGACGCGGACTCCCATAGACACATATACATACTACCAATGGGATTCCACGGGGTCTATCCAGAGCGAAGCTGTTTTCGTACCATCGGTAAAACATAACCTCATATCGCACTTGCATAAGTATCCTATACTTAACAGTCCCCTCTTGGACTGATCCCTGTTGAATCTTTTCAACACTTTGTCAATATACTTATAATGAAAGCCAAACTTTCACCGATGTTAACATGGGAATGTCATTGCCCATAAGCAATACATCGTCAACATAAAGGACAATGAATGTCAGTGCGCTCCCACTAACCTTCTTATATACACAAGGATCATCCTCGTTTTGAATGAAATCATATTCTTTTATGATCTGATCAAAATGTTGGTTCCATGACCGCGATGCTTGCTTCAGTCCATAAATGGACCGATTTAACTTACAAACCTTGTTTGCAAGTCTAGGCACGATAAAACCGTCAGGCTGTTGCATATAAACATCCTCCAAAAGGTTTCCGTTAAGGAAAGCGGTTTTAACGTCCATCTGCCATATCTCGTAATCGAAATATGCAGCAATAGCAAGCATTATCCGAATGGATTTAATCATGGCAACGGGTGAGAAAGTTTCGTCGTAATCGAAACCATATCGTTGATGATACCCCTTCGCTACAAGCCTCGCTTTGTATGTTTGTACGTTGCCTTCCATATCGGTCTTCTTCTTGAAGATCCATTGCATCCAATAGGCTTTACGCCTTCTGGTGCATCAACCAGTGTCCAAACTTGGTGGTGTACATGGAATCCATTTCGGACTTCATGGCCTCTTGCCATAAAGCGGAATCGATATCTTGTATCGCTTCCTCATACGTAGCCGGTTCCTCTTCCTCAATGAGATTAATATCTACATGAGGCGAGATCAGAAACTCATACCTCTCAGGTTGGTTCCTGACTCTCTCCGACCTACGCGGTCATTGTGTAATAGAAGATTGTGGTACAGTCTCATCCCGGATGGACTGTTCTTGTTCCATTGAGGATTCTATGCCAGGAATAGTATCACTCTGATTTTCATCGAGTTCTACTTTCTTCCCACTTACCACTGTATTTAGGAATTCCTTCTCAAGGAAAACCGCATGTAGAGCAACAAATACTTTGTTCTCTCGTGGGTGATAGAAGTAATATCCTTTGGTTTCCCTAGGATATCCTACGAATAGGCATTTATCCGATTTGGGCTCAAGTTTGGTACCTTCCAAACGTTTGACGTATGCCCAGCATCCCCAAATCTTTAGGAATGAGAAACCCGGTTTCTTTCCTGTCCATATCTCATATGGTGTCTGTTGTACAGACTTTTACGGAACCTTATTCAAAATAAGAACTGCACTGTTTAATGCATATCCCCAGAAGGAAATAGGTAGCTCAGTGCGACTCATCATAGACCTTACCATGTCCAACAGAGTTCGGTTTCTCCGTTCGGATACACCGTTTAATTGCGGTGTTCCAGGAGGAGTCCACTGTGAAAGAATACCATATTCTTTCAAGTAATCTAGAAACTCATTGCTCAAGTATTCGCCACCACGGTCCGACCGTAATGTCTTTATACTATTGCCGGTCTGGTTTTCAACTTCGTGTCGAAACTCTTTGAATTTCTCAAAAGTTTCCGACTTGTGTCTCATAAGATACACATAACCATAACGCGATGCATCATCCGTAAAGGTTACGAAGTATTCGAATCCACCTCTAGCCTGGCTAGACATGGGCCCACAAACGTCACTGTGAACGAGGGCTAACAGTTCGGTGGCGCGTACACCTTTACCGCTAAAAGGTGATTTAGGCATTTTGCCTAATAAGCAAGATTCGCAGACATCATATGAATTTGGATCAAATCCGTCCAAGTACCCACTCTTCGAAAGTGTGGATATGCGAGTCTTGTTAATGTGTCCCAGACGACAATGCCACATGTAAGTCTCATCTTTGTTACTTAGTTTGAGCTTTTTTGTTTTTTACATTATTATGTTTGAGATTGATTTATATTCAAAATATAAAGACCATTATTAGCATCAGCTGAACATATCTCAAAATCATCTTTATAAACAAAACACCAGTGTTTCGGAATACAAAAGTGTACCCGCATTGGGTCAAACAAGATACAGAGATAATATTCCTAGTCAAACTAGGTACATAATAACAGTCTGATAGTTTAAGTACATGTCCCGAAGGCAGTTCTAAAACAAAAGTGTCCACGGCCAAAACAGAAACAGGTGTCCCGTTTCCGACACGCAGATCAATCTCTCCTGAAGCCAGTCTCCTGCTAATCTGCAGATCCTGCGCATCAGTACATATATGAGTACCACAACCAGAATCAAAAATCCAATTTTTAAAACTAGAAGTAGCCATGTTTATCTTAATAACAAACATACCTGAGGCCGGTGCCTTGCCCACCTTTATCTCCTTCTGAAGCGCCTTGTACTCGCGGCAGTCACGCTTCCAGTGACCCCGCTTGCCGCACTGTAGGCAAACATCCTGAGATTTGTCATTTGGCTTCCCAGAAGCCTTTGACTTTTTGGCCTTGCCTTTTTGAATATGCTTCTTCTTTCGCACACCTCCAGTTGCCTTGGGCCCAGCCCTAGGTCCATGAGATGTCAATGCAAAGTGCGCCTCGCTCTTGTTGCCCTTTTGAAGCTCCTTTTCAGCCTCCTTGAGAGTTGACAGTAACTCTCCAAGAGTATCACTGTTGTTCATCAAATTGTAATTTATGATGAACTGTCTCCAGGAATCGGGGAGAGATTGTAGGATTATATCCACAGTAATCTCTACCTCAAAGACTATCCCCATATTGGCCAGCTCATCGATGTCAGCAATCATCTGAGCCACGTGGGACTCAACAAACATGCCATCTGTCATCCGTGAGTGAAAGAGCTTCTTAACTAACTCGTACCTCTGCATCCTCTTGTTAGAGCGATGCAGATCTTGCAACCTTGCTAACATATTATAAGGATCCAAGTCCCTATTTTATCTGTGAAAGTGCTGAATCATCGAAGCAAGCATAATGGACTGAGTTGTGTCACAATCATCGCTGTGAGTCTTCCAAAGCTCCAGCTCAAGTGTCTCATTCGGTCCGGGCTTAGGCCCAAGAGGTCTTTGTAAAGTATACAACAGCCTCTCTGAACCTAGGACAATCCTAAGGTTCATTTCCCAATCAGCAAAATTTGTTCCCTTGAAGACATTATCTCCCATGATTATGTCGCGGACATTTCCTTTGCCAGTCATCTTGATCTACGATAGTCTAACTATCTAGTCAACGATAATGGGTACAGTCTAACTGTTACATAGAAAAATAACAATATATTAGTCCAACTTATAAAGTAATATTGACGAAATTATTTGAAAGCACGTAAAGCTAAGTATCTGAATGAAATTGCAAATTGAATACTAGCCTCCCACTATTTTTCGGCGAGCCACTAACCCTCTGTCGAGTACTCGGGAAACCTAGTTTCCTAGTGGGCTAGGATCCCGTTAAATAACATACAACCTTGACTTTGGCCAACAAGCTGTATGAAACTTAACTAGGTAGATCTCGAAGATCAATTGGATCTCATCCAATTCCTAGATCCGGTAGGTGGACATCTAAGTCCGAAACACATATACTTTATATATGCCAATATGTCAAACATATTTTCCTAACATTTTTCCTCTGAATCAACTAAGCCTTGGCTTTGGCACAACAAGCTTAATGATTCCAGTTAAGCGGGACCCATTGACATGGAAAGTTTCGTAATCAATGTCGATGGACAAGAAGTGATCTTGACTTTGGCCAACAAATCACAACTTGACAAGACACCGATATGTAACAAAACCTTCATGATTCAAACACATCCGCAATTGACAAAGGCCTTGACTTTGGCCAACAAGCCAATGCCAACTTTGGATCTTGAGTAAGAATCACTCAACGGAAGGAAAAACGCTTAATATGTGTTTTTGAGGGTTTTTTGCGTAAATTGGCATCCAATTATTATCTTTGATTAGGTCTCATCATACACCCTTAAGCATGCTTCTAAAACATCATACGGCGCAAAAGTAAATTAATAACGTTATGTGGATGGATATTTAAACAGATTGCTCCCAGAACAAATCGCTCTATTCCTCTCCCCGACTAGAACTATTCTAACTCCTACCCTTTTACAAAATACAATAAAGAAACCTCATATACATTGAGGGGAATAGGTGAGAAGAGAATTACAAGGAGTAATGAGATTAAGGCTGGACACGCAGGTCCAATTTAATAAATTCTAAACTTATTATAATTTCCAAATTGCCCTTGCCCTTCTAATATCCATCCGATATACGTTATTCATACATCACATATATGTATTCAATCAAAACATGTTTATTACAATCAATCTAATCAATTAATTATCTTTGATTAATGACCATCCAATGTTCAAATAATGATTTGATTTGCGCGAGTCCAACTCGTTTAAGAATAAATACTTTTGAGTACGTATTCTTGAATTATATCGAACTACAACTTAAATCCAATTTATTTGTATTCAATACTAATTCTAATTTAATTCCAAATTAAATATTTACACTTACATAGTTGCCTTAAAGACTTGGATTCCAAATCCAATCTTGATGGGTCTCAAAGGCCCAATAGCATCCAATGTCTTTTTAATTAAAGTCCAATGGGCTTTTAATTGATTCTTAAGGCATGGGCTTTGGCCATAATGGATCAAACCCAAAATGCCAAGGCCCAATAGGAATCACCCTATTGCCATCAAATCAATTTAGGCCCATTAGGCCCAATCAAATACTTTAAAGGGCCAAGTGATGTATTTGGACTTCATGGAATTGGTTTTGGGCCCAATTGGATCCAATCCAAAAGTCCAAAACCAAACTTGGTCAAACCAAGCCCATTAGGCCCAAATACACACTTTTTGCCCAATTCAATTTTAAGGGCATTTTATCATAATTATAATATTCCAAATATCACAATTATTTTAATTAAAGTGTATTAGCCATAATTAATTAATTAAACTCAATATTTCCAAAATATTAATTAACTTAATTAATCATGCTTAAACTAATAATTCATGCTTAACATAAAATCATGCCAAAACACATCATTGCATGCTTGAGACATATTGAAGTCTAAGATCATCATTTCATGCTCAACATGCACTTTGATTTTAACATGAACATTATAGACATTGATTCTAATCATATTAAACCAACTATCATCATTTAAACATGCATCCAAACACATTATTTCATGTTTCAAAAAATAAAAAACTGCAGTGCACACACTAGGACCATTCGGCCAAGCATTACATTTTTTATTTTTTGTTGCTTTTGATTTATTTGAAATCTAATCATACATAACTCTAAGTTATCATGTTGTAAACATACTCAAAGCATCAATTTCAAAAAATCATGATCAAAATCAAAAAACCCCAAATTTTCAGGTTCAAGAACCCTAAAATTATCATGCTTAAATTAGGCTCTGATACCATTGTTAGTGTTCCTAGAACAATATTAGGATCTAATAAGCATGCATAATAATAGATTTGATCATTATAAGGTGCGGAATATACTTACAATGAGTTTTAGAGCTTTTAAAATTTTTGAGATCCAAGATCTCAAGATCCAATCTTTGGGATGATTCCAAGCTTTAGGATGATTCCAAGCTATTGAGTAGTTTCCCTATCACCTTTGTTCACTTCCAAAGTCCTAGCTTTTGTTGATTTGAAGAACAAATCAAAGAGAGGAGGAGATCATCAAATTCGGCCAAGCCTTGCTCTTTAGGGTTTTTGTGTTTTTGACTTGTGTCAAGTGTTACCAAAGTTGAAATGCCTTTTTGTTATTTACCAAAAGGTGAAACCATTTCACCTTTTACCCAAAACAAGGTAGAGATTGGTAAATGGTTTTCATTAAGGCAAAACAAGGTGGTTTTGTGGTGGGAACACCTACCACACTTTTGGCTCCAAATATTTGAATCCAAAATTCAAATATCTCTACGGGCATTTGCCGCGGCCCGGTTCCATTTAATCCGATTAAACGATCCTTCGTCGCTAAATAATTAAATAACGATGCCTCGCAAATATATTACGAACGTCGTTCACGAACTAATTCTAAATTAATTCATTCGTTCGCATTAAAGTCCGACTTTAATCTCGTAATGAAATCCAATCCATTTTAATATATCCGATATATTAATTTTAGCCCATTTGAATAAATTAAATAGAAAAAATCAAATTTAACTATTAAATTTATTTTACCGATTAATTCCAATTAATCGCGTTCTTTCGCCACTGAACACTTTTAATCCCAGATTAATTAAAGCCCATATTAATCCCAGATTAATTTTCTCTCTCTTAATTAATCCCAGATTAATTCTAATTTAAGTCAACTGTCATCGGTGAATCCTTGGGAAGCGACCCAAGAGATCTCTGGATATATTGGAAGTAAATCCGGTTATCGGACTATCCGATAAAGCGAGTACCTCGTACTATGTGCTTACCGATTTACAAGACATGGTTGGCTTCTAGCAAAGCACCGTGCCTACCCAATTCTCCAGAAATATTCTTACTGGAATATATAATCTATTTCAGACGAAGAATACCTAGTATTTCGTATTTCGATCCAGTATCAGATGTCACGTGCTAGGCCTGGAGCTGGAATAGTGTCTGCCCCGTACGAAGCACATATCGGATATCAAACAACTAGTCTCTTTGAATCGGATAATCATGACCTTGTCACATTATCCCGATGGTTGCAACACAATAGAGAACGAGTTATGAATCCCTGCGTGATCATCATCTCCATATGTCTGGAGTGATACTTCTGTCTTGACATCACATCCAATACACTACGATTCTCGATAAACCCAATAGAGGCGTACACAGAACCTGTTAAAGCCCTGGACGACCAAAACCAAAGTTTACCGATTGTCGCAAGTATTAGCGATGTAAGTCTCAGGTTAAGACCAAATACATCTACCCTGACGCGGACTCCCATAGACACATATACATACTACCAATGGGATTCCGCGGGGTCTATCCAGAGCGAAGCTGTTTTCCGTACCATCGGTAAAACACAACCTCCTATCGCACTTGCATAAGTATCCTATACTTAAACATATGAGAACTATGCCGTTATGCTCTCACAACGCGCACAAGTGCAATACTAGTCTATTCCGCATTATCGATGTCCAGTCTCGATAATACTACGACTAGGGATATTTAATGATTAAACCTTTATGGATTGATACTGTCTCATTTCATCTCAATCCGGAACTAATCATATGGACTTTTACCATTTATATATCATAGTAAATAAATTACGAAATGATAAAAGGTAATTTCAATATTACATAGTCAATTTTGTACAAAACACAATGTCTTTTACAAACAGTGACGCTATGGGTCATAATTGTCTAACAGAATTGTCTCCCAATTACAGACCACACTACCGTCCATTCGGATTCGGCTACGGAATTTACGTTTGGGTTTCCATCCTATATACCACAAGAGACGACACATTTTCGTTCATTCAAGGGCCACAACACACATTATCCACAAACGACACTCATGCGAATAAAAATCAATAAATAATTAAAATACGAATAAAAGCAAATGGGAAAGGTGCCCTCAGGTCTAACCTTTTTATGTCAACTTTCGGACTCGTGTTACAAGGTGATCGGAAGGGCTAAAGCTCCACAACCTTTCTAGTTCACTGGTTCACGTCTTTTCTCGTTGTTTCGCTGTTCGGGCTACTATTTTGACTCCGTTTTACTGCTGTTTTTGTCATATTTTCTAGTCACTATTTTTAATATTTAAGGGACTGTTTTGTGGGTTATTTTTGGAGGCTAGGATGTGCGGTTTTTGGTGATTCTTTGGGGGGCTTTTTATGCAATTTTAAGGGTCAGATTGGCGGTAGTTCACTGGCAGTGGAGGGGGTTATTCTCGGCAGTGAATGGGGTAGTATTTCAGTGGGGTTTTATGCGAGCAATGAAGCAGTTTTGACGTGAATGGGCAGTGCAGTTTTGAAGGGGTTTATTTGCGTAGGTTGGCTGAGTTTATGAGGGTCCAGTGCGTGATGAAGGAGGGAGTGGTCTTGGCTGTTTTCGTGAGTGATAAGGTGTTGATGAGCAGTGGCTTATGTGACTTTGATTCACGTGTGCATGGTGAAAGTGAATGGCTTATGGTTTCGTGAAGGTGCTGCGTAGGGTGAATAAGGGCTGGGCGCTGATGGTTTGTGGCTAGGCGTGAGTTATTTGGTCTGTGTGTGCAATTCGTGAAGGCGTGAAGACGTGATGGCTGTGTGTTCAATTTTGTGAGATTTGAGAGTGGTGTGGCAACGTGCAAGGTGTTGAGTGCTTTAGGGTGTTTTCATGGTGTGAGACATGGCTAGTTTGTGGCTGCTACTTATGCATGGTGAAGGTCAGTGGGTTATAGTGGCCATGAAGGGTATTTAGGTTTCTCGGCTTGGGTTCTGTTTGTGAAGGTGAGGTCTTGGCCGGTGACGTGATCTGGTTACTATTTGGCTGAGGGTTACGTGGGGTTATTGGTTCGTGAGTGAGCAGTACTGAAGGGCGTTGAAGGCAGTTGGTTTATGATTTGTGAGAATGTTCAAGGGTTGATGATGTAGTGTTTTGTTTAGGGTTTTCTTTGTGAATTGCCGTGAGAGATGAGAGAGTAGTAGAGAGGTTGAAGAGTGTGTTATTTTATAGTTTCAAGCTAGGGTTAGGGTTTGCATGGCTTTTCAATAAGGAAATAAATCATGTAAATAAAGGAGGTATTTAATTTATTTATAAATGGAAAGAAATTATGTAATTTTGGTGGGGAATTATTTAAATTGGTAGTGATTTAATTGAATTAGATTTTAATTTAATTTAATTTCAATTTAATTAATTTAAATGGTTTTAATTTAATTTAATTTAATTTGTGTTGGATTTAATTT
This sequence comes from Zanthoxylum bungeanum, assembly GCA_019454045.1. Taxonomy (NCBI): domain Eukaryota; kingdom Viridiplantae; phylum Streptophyta; class Magnoliopsida; order Sapindales; family Rutaceae; genus Zanthoxylum; species Zanthoxylum bungeanum. The sequence continues at coordinate 6,676 of SKCR01045194.1, read as the reverse complement.
AGTTTAATCTGTGACATGTATTAATTATTTTTTGGATCGGGCTTGAGTGAGATGGGCTTGGTGTCCGGTTTGGGGGTTCGGGCCAAAGTTAAGTGGTTTGCGGGGTTTTTTGGCTAAAGGTGCTTAAAAATGGAGGTCCAACAAGTAAGCCCGGAGCTAAACAAGCGAATAAAATCTAACAAAAATATTAATTCCCTTTCGAGGACCGTTTCACGCGACTTCCTAGACTTAAAAGGTAGTGTCTCCAAATAAGACTCATCATAGGGACTTACATGCAAAAATATAGTGCCTACAAGTTCCAAAACAAGCAAACAAGGTTTGCAAGTTAAATCAATCCATTTATGGATTGAAGTAAGCATTATGTTCTTGGAACTAATGTGTTGATGTAATCATAATAGTATATGATTTAATTCAAAACACATGATTCTTGTGTATATAAGGGCTTAGTGGGAGCGCACTGATAGTGATTGTCCTATAAAATGATGACATATCATTTCTTGGAAATGACATTCCCATAATACAATCGGTGAAAGCTTGGATTTCATGAAAGATTCTCCATAGAATACTTAGGAGAGACAACCTTTATTCTAGGAATAAGGATCTACTTGGATATATCTAAAAATTATTGACACTCTCCAAGAACTCGTACATTGAAAGATATGTACGTAACCTGATGTCTCATATGCTTTGAGCATATGAAGTCACAATCAGGTCAATCCTAGTGATATTCACTGGATTGACAATAAGGACATCCTGGAGTATCTTAGCCGAACTAAGGATGCTTTCTTAAACCATGGAGAATGAGAACTTGAAGTGACTAGGTTCATTCCTGCAAGTTTCCTAACCGATAAAAACGACTGTAGGTCGTAATAAGGGTACTATATAGTTTGATTAACGGAATAGTGAGCTGGAAATCTTCCAAGCAAGATACTGTTGCCGAATAAACAACAAAAGCGGAATATTACTGCAATTGACGCAGCAAAAGAAAAATCTTGGATCTAAATAATTCTAATTAGATTAGATATAGTTATGTTAGCAGCTGAGCTAGGCTACAGCACAGGCTAAAGAATTAATAGTCTCATCAACGATCTGATATGTACTTTAACTATTTTCATCTGATTCGTCAGATCATACATCGTGGCGATGTGATGATCGTAAAAATCGCATCAGATGATAACCTTTTAAATCCGCTGACGAAAGCTGTCTCTCAGTAGAAGTTTGAGCCACCCGTACATGGTTCAGGTGTAAGACACCTGAGTGATTGGCTATAGACCAAGTGGGAGATTGTTGGATAATTATGACCCATAGCATCACTATTTGTACAGAACATGGTGTTGTTGTACAAATTGACTATCTGACAAAGGAAACTGCTCTTTTATCTTTTGTAATTGGATTACCGGGATATATAAATGATAAAAGTCCTTATGATTAGTTCCGGGTTGAGATGATATGAGACAGTATCAATCCACGAAGGTTTAATCATTAAATAATCCCTAGTCGTATTATAGAGATTAGACATCGATAATGCGGAATAGACTAGTAGTACACTTCTGCGCGTTGTGGGAGCATAACGGCATAGTTCTCATTGTTTAAGTATTGGATACTAATGCAAGTGTGATAGGAGGTTGTGTTTACCGATGGTACAGAAACAGCTTCGCTCTGGATAGACCCCTCGGAATTCCATGTTAGACAATTATGACCCATAACGTCACTGTTTGTAAAAGACATTGTGTTTTTGAACAAAATTGACTATGCAATATTGAAATTGCCTTTTATCATTTCGTAATTTATTTACTTTGATATATAAATGGTAAAAGTCCATATGGTTAATTCCGGATTGAGATGATATGAGACAATATCAATCCATAAAGGTTTAATCATTAAATATCCCTAGTAGTAGTATTATCGAGACTGGACATCGATAATGCGGAATAGACTAGTATTGCACTTGTGCGCGTTGTGAGGGCATAACGGCATAGTTCTCATATGTTTAAGTATAGGATACTTATGCAAGTGCGATAGGAGGTTATGTTTTACCGATGGTACGAAAAACAGCTTCGCTCTGGATAGACCCCGCAGAATCCCATTGGTAGTATGTATATGTGTCTATGGGAGTCCGCGTCAGGGTAGATGTATTTGGTCTTAACCTGAGACTTACATCGCTAATACTTGCGACAATCGGTAAACTTTGGTTTTGGTCGTCCAGGGCTTTAACAGGTTCTGTGTACGCCTCTATTGGGTTTATCGAGAATCGTAGTGTATTGGATGTGATGTCAAGACGGAAGTATCACTCCACATTGTGATCACGCAGGGATTCATAACTCGTTCTCTATTGTGTTGCAACCATCGGGATAATGTGACAAGGTCATGATTATCTGATTCAAATAGACTAGTTGTTTGATATCCGATATGTGCTTCGTACGGGGCAGACACTATTCCAGCCCCAAGCCTAGCACGTGACATCTGATACTGGATCGCAATACGAGATACTAGGTATTCTACGTCTGACATAGATTATATATTCCAGTAAGAATATTTCTGGAGAATTAGGTAGGCACGGTGCTTTGCTAGAAGCCAACCATGTCTTGTAAATTGGTAAGCACGTGGTACGAGGTACTCGCTTTATCGGATAGTCCGATAACCGGATTTACTGCCAATATATCCAGAGATCTCTTGGGTCGCTTCCCAAGGATTCACCGATGACAGTTGACTTAAATTAGAATTAATCTGGGATTAATTAAGATAGAGAAAATTAATCTGGGATTAATATGAGCTTTATTTAATCTGGGATTAAAAGTGTTCAGTAGAGAAAGAACGCGATTAATTTGGAATTAATCCGTAAAATAAATTTAATAGTTAAATTTGATTTTTCTATTTAATTTATTCAAATGGGCTCTAAAATTAGTATATCAGATATATTAAAATGGATTGGATTTCATTACGAGATTAAAGTCGGACTTTAATGCGAACGAACGAATTAATTTAGAATTAGTTCATGAACGACGTTCGTAATATATTTGCGAGGCATCGTTATTTAATTAAATTAGATTTAATAATTAGCGACGAAGGATCGTTTAATCGGATTAAACGGAGACGGGCCGCGGCAAATGCCCGTAGAGATATTTGAATTTCGGATTCAAATATTTGGAGCCAAAAGTGTGGTTGGTGTTCCCACCACACAACTACCTTATTTTGCTTTATGAATACCATTTACCATCTCTACCTTGTTTTGGGTAAAAGGTGAAATGGTTTCACCTAAAGGTAAATAACAAAAAGACATCTCAAGATTTGTGAACACTTAACACAAAATCAAAAAACCAAAAAAAAACCCTAGGAGCTTGCTTGGCCGAATTTCATAGTCTTCTCCTCTCTTTGATTTGTTTTCAAATTAACAAAAGCTAGCACTTTGGAAGTGAACAAAGGTGATAGGGAAACTACTCAAAAGCTTGGAATCATCCAAAAGCTTGAATCTTGGAGATCATGATCTCAAATTTTTAAAAGCTCTATCACTCATTGTAAGTCTATTCCGCACCTTATAATGATCATATTTATTGTTGTTCATGCTTATTAGATCCTAATAATGTTCTAGGAACACTAACAATGGTATCATGAGCCTAATTTAAGCATGATAATTTCTAGGGTTCTTGAACCTAAAAATTGGGGCTTTTATATTTTGAGCATGATTTTTTGAAATTGATGCTTTGAGTATGTTACAACATGATAACTTAGAGTTATGCATGATTAGATTTGAAATAAATCAAAAGCAACAAAAAATAAAAAATTGGTTAGTGTGGCCGAATGGGTGACACCATGCACTGCAGTTTTTTGTTTTTTGAAACATGAAATAATGTGTTTGGATGCATGTTTAAATGATGATAGTGGTTTAATATGATTAGAATCAATGTCTATAATGTTCATGTTAAAATCAAAGTGCATGTTGAGCATGAAATGATGATCTTAGGCTTCAATATGTCTCAAGCATGCAATGGGTGTGTTTGGCTTGATTTTATGTTAAGCATGAATTATTTGTTTAAGCATGATTAATTAAGTTAATTAATATTTTGGAAATATTGAGTTTAATTAATTAATTATGGCTAATACACTTTAATTAAAATAATTGTGATATTTGGAATATTATAATTATGATAAAATGCCTTTAAAATGAATTGGGCTAAAAGTGTATTTGGGCCTAATGGGCTTGGTTTAACCAATTTTGGTTTTGGACTTTTGGATTGGATCCAATTGGGCCCAAAACCAATTCCATGAAGTCCAAATACATCACTTGGCCCTTAAAGAATTTGATTTGGCCTAATGGGCCTAAATTGATTTGATGGCAATAGGGTGATTCCTATTGGGCCTTGGCATTTTGGGTTTGATCCATTATGGCCAAAGCCCATGCCTTAAGAATCAATTAAAAGCCCATTGGACTTCAATTAAAATGACATTGGATGTTATTGGGCCTTTGAGACTCATCAAGATTGGATTTGGAATCCAAGTCTTTAAGGCAACTATGTAAGTGTAAACATTTAATTTGGAATTAAATTAGAATTAGTATTGAATACAAATAAATGGATTTAAGTGTTGTAGTTCGATATAATTCAAGAATACGTACTCAAAAGTATTTATTCTTAAACGAGTTGGACTCGCGCAAATCAAATCATTGTTTGAACATTGGATGGTCATTAATCAAAGATTAATTAATTGGATTAGATTGGTTGAATAACATGTTTTGATTGAATACATAAATGTGATGTATGAATAATGTATATCGGATGGATATTAGAAGGGCAAGGGCAATTTTGGAAATTGTAATAAGTTTAGAATTATAAATTGGACCTGCGTGTCCAGCCTTTAATCTCTTTACTCCTTGTAATTCTCTTCTCACCTATTCCCTCAATGTATATGAGGTTTCTTTATTGTATTTTGTAAAAGGGTAGGAGTTAGAATAGTTCTAGTCGGGGAGAGGAAGGGATCGATTTGTTCTAGGAACAATTGTTTAATATCCATCCATTTCGTTATTAATTTACTTTTGCGCCTTATGATGGTTAGAAGCATGCTTAAGGGTGTATGATGAGACCTAATCAAAGATAATAAATTGGATGCCAATTTACGTGAAAAACCTCAAAAAAATATTAAGCGTTTTTCCTTCGTTGAGTGATTCTTACTCAAGATCCAAAGTTGGCATTGGCTTGTTGGCCAAAGTCAAGGCCTTGTCAATTGCGGATGTGTTTGAATCATGAAGGTTTTGTTACATATCGGTGTCTTGTCCCAGTTGTGATTTGTTGGCCAAAGTCAAGATCACTTCTTGTCCATCGACATTGATTACGAAACTTTCCATGTCAATGGGTCCCGCTTAACTGGAATCATTAAGCTTGTTGTGCCAAAGCCAAGGCTTAGTTGATTCAGAGAAAAAAGGTAGGAAAATATGTTTGACATATTGGCATATATAAAGTATATGTGTTTCGGACTTGGATGTCCACCTACCGGATCTAGGAATTGGATGAGATCCAATTGATCTTCGAGATCTACCTAGTTAAGTTTCATACAGCTTGTTGGCCAAAGTCAAGGTTGTATGTTATTTAACGGGATCCTAGCCCACTAGGAAACTAGGTTTCCCGAGTACTCGACAGAGGGTTAGAGGCTCGCCGAAAAATAATGGGAGGCTAGTATTGAATTTACAATTTCATTCAGATACTTAGCTTTACGCGCTTTCAAATAATTTCGTCAATATTACTTATTAGTTGGACTAATATATTGTTTTTTTTCTATGTAACAGTTAGACTGTACCCATTATCGTTGACTAGATAGTTAGACTATTGTAGATCAAGATGACTGGCAAAGGAAATGTCCGTGACATTATCATGGGAGATAATGTCTTCAAGGGCACGAATTTTGCAGATTGGGAAATGAAACTTAGGATTGTCCTAGGTTCAGAGAGGCTTTTGTATACTATACAAAGACCTCTTGGGCCTAAGCCCGGACCGAATGAGACACTTGAGCTGGAGCTTTGGAAGACTCACAGCGATGATTGTGACACAACTCAGTCCATTGTGCTTGCTTCGATGACTCAGCACTTTCACAGATAAAATAGGGACTTGGATCCTTATAATATGTTAGCGAGGTTGCAAGATCTGCATCGCTCTAACAAGAGGATGCAGAGGTACGAGTTAGTCAAGAAGCTCTTTCGCTCACGCATGACAGATGACATTTCTGTTGAGTCCCACGTGGCTCAGATGATTGCTGACATCGATGAGCTGGCCAACATGGGGATAGTATTTGAGGTAGAGATTACTGTGGATATGATCCTACAATCTCTCCCCGATTCCTGGAGACAGTTCATCATAAATTACAATTTGATGAACAACAGTGATACTCTTGGAGAGTTACTGTCAACTCTCAAGGAGGCTGAAAATGAGCTTTCAAAAGGGCAACAAGCGCGAGGCGCACTTTGCATCGACATATCATGGACCTAGGGCTGGGCCCAAGGCAACTGGAGGTGTGCGAGAAAGAAGAAGAAGCATATTCAAAGGGGCAATGCCAAAAAATCAAAGGCTTCTGGGAAGCCAAAGACAAATCTCATGATGTTTGCCTACAGTGCGGTAAGCGGGGTCACTGGAAGCGTGACTGCCGCGAGTACAAGGCGCTTCAGAAGGAGATAAAGGCGGGCAAGGCACCG